>PVJS01002197.1:0-87133 GCA_004027185.1 Glis glis
GTATTTATTGCAAAATTTCTAGAGGCACGTTGGGCTCACAGTTCTATTTAAAACAAACAAGCATACAAACAATAAAACCCCATGGGAGACAGATTGTATTTTCATGCCCATTTTACAGATGAGGAAACAGAGTTGGGCAGTGGTTTAGAGGGCTTTGCTAGGAGTCACTCAGCCTGGAAGCGGCAAAGAAGAAGCCTGGGGCAGGGTGGTGCCCTGCTGAAGTGGCCTACTGTGTTCTTTCCTTAGATCGCCTGTCCCCTGGGCTGAGGCTCAGAAAACCCAGTGCAGAGACTTCCTCTCACTCTTTTCCACTGGCTCTGGAAAAGCCAAAATATCCCTAGTGCTAATCCTCTCTCTTTCCCTCCATCTCTCTGTCCCCCCCCCCCAAGATCCCTGTATCCTGTTCAATATGGCCTAGGGGGAGGGACAGTCTCCCGGGCTCTGGCTTGGGCTGAAAACCTCCCACTCATTACATTTGGGCCCTAGTCGGGCTAGGTGGGTCCCTCTGGAGGCCTTCCAGGAGGTGGCAACCTAACTGGCAGATTCTACTACCTTCGGTCTAGGCTGGTGCTGAGGGGTGGGATCCTGGGTGGCTTTGGACACACCCACATCTCAAGAAATACCCCACCACCCGCCCAGGCTTATGCCCAATATCCCACTAGACTTCCTGAGTAAACTTCCAATCCTTCCACCGTCCCACACCCCTGCCCCACATTTTTCTTCTTGGTAAGTATCTGACTCCAAGAACACAGCTCAAATAGAATGCATATTCATCTCAAGTTCCCCATTTCAATGACAGGGCTGCCATTGTGACCACCTGAATCTGTGTGTCTCTTACCCTTAAGAAAATTATGGGGTGAAGTGCAAATAAATTGACCAGCAACATAACACAGTCTGCTGTAGAAGGGATGTGAGTGGGGGAGATCTTGAGGGTAAAATACTGAGGGGTGAGCAGAAGCCTTCTGATTTTTCCAAGGTGTAGGGGGGAGGATTTGAGATTCATTCTTATATTCAAAAGCCTCTGTTGGGGTGGGGGGCTAAAGGCAGGAGGAATTTGAACCTGGAACCTAATGGTGGCCTTCGGCAAACCCGCTACTGCCTGGGGGAAGTTAGCTTTGCTCCAGGCACTGGAAAGTTTAACTCTATTATCAAGGGAAGAATTGAAAAGTGACTTTTGCAAATTCCAAGATGGTGGTGGTGGTGGTGGTGGGGGCTCGCCAGCAGCTTCTGGGGTGGGGGACCAAAAAATGAAGTGGGAAAAAGAGCGGGGGAAATCAATTGAAAAGAAAAAGATACATGTGGGATTAAATAAACTAAGAGGCTCAGCCTGCGGAATTCTCGATCTGGGTTTTGAAACTAAGAGGATCCCTCTACCTTTGGCCATCTGGCCGTTTTAAGCTCTGCCCCATGCTGTATGATTTTAGCTGAAAATCTCTTCCGTTGCAGCTTTGCTTTTGAATTCATCAAAAGCAAACTTTCCCTGCGTTTTTTTTTTAAGAAGGCTAAAATAATACGCCGACCACTGTGACATTCTCCGCGCCCGGGCCATTTTTCATAACGCCGCGGATCCGCTTTTGTGCCTCTGAGACGACTAAACAGATGAATAACGAGCAAAGTCTCCCGAAAGTAAGGGAGCAGCTTTTCTCAGCTCGAAAAAAGTTAACTGAAATGAGAGGTGCATGTAAAATCCCCACACCCAAAGATGGGGGGCCACACTTCTTACTCTGAAGGACAAGGGTGTCTTTTTAAAAGCAACTAACTTCCCACACCCACACTCACACACACACGCGCACACACACACACACACACACACACACACACACACACACACCAGCACACTTGCTCACACAAACTTTAAGCCTGTGAAGCTGCCCAGGTGGTGTTTGGAGAATTTTGGTAAAGAAAGAAGTGAGAAGTATTTGGGACAGAATCTAGCTGGCAAGGTAGGCGAAGGGTAGAAACTGTTTTTTATTTTTCTTTTAGTTCTTTTCTTTTCTTTTTTTCTTTTCCTGTAACCGAAGCTAGTTTGGTAGTTGGTTTCTGGCAAGAGGAAAGAAAAGGCTGCAGCCCTAAAGGATGAATCAAAGTGTTAAAAGGACGCTCTCAAAATGTAGTATTGTGGCAGGTCGGGGTAAGTGACGTTTTACTTCTGTTTTTCTCTTTGGTTTTGGAATGCATTTGGAAAATGCACTTTGGACAGAGTTTTTCTGTTGTTTTTCGAGACTGGAAAGCAACTCCAAGCTCCTTCCCAGGATGTTTCTCCTGCGACTTTGCTCGGGTTTTGTGGTTGTTTTAAAGGGAGACCCTTTCTCCTCGAGCCCTGTCATCAGAGTCCCCGAGGCCCGCCAGCCCCGGGTGGCCACGGTTTGGAAAGCCGGCTCGGGCCACCGAGGCAACAAGTCCAGGACTTTGTCGCCCCAGGCGAGCGCCGCCGCGCTGCAGCTGAGCCTGCGGCTCGCCTGACTCGCAGGCAGGAATCTTGCACGTCTAAACTACTTGCTTGTGGACGCGCACAGCTGCGACTCTCGGGTTTATCGGGGGAAAATTCTTTTCCCTCAAATGGACGATTTGAAGGGAAAGGAAAAAAAAAAAAACTCAGCCATTGGTTCTCGCCAGATAATTATTGATGCAAAGTAAACCCTATGGGTTGGGGAGCGAGCGCGCGCGCGCGCGAGGGCGCGCGTTTGTTTAACCCTAAAAATATTCTACTTCCGAGTTGCCCCCGTTGACATCCACTGGAAATCATGTGTACTTCCCCCCCACACGCACCCCCAGGGGCTCGGGAAATAACTAGGCATGATCTGTGGAAGACGGTGTAGACTTATGGGTGTGGGAGGCATATTTCATCGGAAAACTATGCCTCTCGTTTGCTGAAGGTAGAAAAGTGGCCCCAAGGAAACTGGAAACGCGGCTCCCAAGGCGCCAAGGCGCACACGTTTCCACCGACGTGCGTCAAGGACGCGCAGTTCTGGGCACTTCCCTGCCACCGACGCAAGGCTTTGGGATTCAGTTCCGTGGTTCGAATAATATTGTTGGTCTGCTAGGTGTTTCCTTGGCTTGTCTGCAGCGATCTGCAAACGTTTGCTGCGGAACAGCTTTTATTTATTTATTTATTATTATTATTATTATTATTATTATTAGCTTTCCCTTACCCAGGAACGTAGAATAAACACGAGCTGCGCCAGAGGTTGGGCAGAGCTCATCCAGATGTTGGTCGACGCACCCTGGCCTTCCGAGGAAGCCGGGAGAAACGGACGAGGGAACTGATGGGAGGCGATGTTGTTCATTAGCAGGAGCGACTCTCGCGCCTGTGTCTGGTCGGGCGAGCATATAAAATGCAACTTTTGCCCCATTGGCTCGCTAGGTGAATTAGCACATACTGGGACTGAACAGTCCTTGACCTTTGCCTTTATGTCTGCGCAAATGTTTGCCTAAAACACAATCGGCCTTGACAAGGGAGCGTGATACCGTGTGACACTGCCTATTCACCAGATAGATGTTCCCTGCCACACGCGACCCAGAGCAGCCTTTTAAATAGCTTAGGTATTTGTAAAAACCGTATAAATTAATGTCGGATGATTGCTAGTTGCTGGTTAAATAGAAGACCATTTATATGTGCGATACACATCTCTCTCCGGCCTTCTTTTTCCCCTTTCCCAAAATTTCAGTAGGATGGTCAGAAACAAATCTGTCAGTTTTTAGTGTTGGAAAGTTTGTGTTTGTGCGAGCTAACAGATTTCTTGTTTGATCAAAATGGGCACGGGAATGTGGTTTCCTTACAAATGATTTTTCCTCCAAGATGGGATTTCAGGGAGAAAGAGGAAGGAGGAAGATTGGAGAAAACTGTGGGGGACTAATGCCTAGAGTAATTGAAAATAGGGAGGTTTGGGATATGAACCCGAAGATGCTAGAGAATTTATTTTTCCTGGAGGAGCTGTGGCCAGCCAAGAGCCTCTCAGGGGCCTGGCGATCCTTTGAGACTTGGAGAGTTCTCTATGGTTCTGAACACTTCCTCCAATAAAACCAAATACTTTAGCAGCAGGAGAAAAGCACCTTGTAAAAAATTTAAAATTGGTGTAAATCCTCTTTTTAAACCTCACACTGTAGATCTGAAATGATTTAAGAGGAATGAGTTGCCTTTTCCTGAACTTTGACATAGAAAAAAAAAAGAACTTTCTTCTGATGTGGTTTCTAGCTGGGTTCAGAATTTTCTACATTCTTGTCATTACCGGCAACAGGACAAAACCTCACCAATTTCCAGGGCTCAGTTTCTGGGGGCACAGAGGACCACTGAGACCGGGAGAACAAATTAAGAAAAACAGGACATTTCCAGCATTCCTCCAGGGAATGCCATTCTTTTGGGGGAGAGGGGGGTTTATGTCCTTCATTCCAAAGGGACGCAGTTGACCAGGGCACAGGAACTTCTCCACAGCCTGGGAGAGCCACCGCGTGCTTTCTCTAAACACTTGCAATGTCAGTTCAAGGTTTCCCGGGTGCTGTCCTCAGGTGGGGGAGACTGCCGGTCACCACCTCTCCCTTGGAAGCTCTTTTTCTTGATCTCTATGCAGAATTTACCTTCTTAGTATTGGGATACGATTCAGAATAAAGGAGAGTTTGTTTACCAAAAGCCATATTCCAGATCGAATTTATGTACAGCCCTAAAGTAGCAGAAAGGTAAAAATGAAAACTCTCAAAATGTGAAAAAGATAGAGATACATTTAAGAACAAGTGCCTAGCAGAAAATTGTAATATGAGGAGGTCTACAAGAAGAGGACACAGAAATGATACAGAAGGAAATTAAGGAGACTTCTTCCATCTCTCAATAATCCCCCTTAAGAATTTGCCTTTTTGGGGGGGACCTCAGGCGATTTTTAAAAAGAATATCCTAATTAACAAATTGGATTTTTAGCTTACTCTTATTATTTAATTAACAATGTAGGAGGTATGAACCACTTCAAAATAGTTCTTTAAGTCGGCTGGGAAACAACATAAATGGTAGCCTGTGTAATTTTTAGAAAAGCAAGCAACTAACTATGCTTAGAAGTGGTATTTGAGTTCTTGGAAGATATCTGTTCATTTTATTAAGTGCATAATCATCTTAATTATGTCTTAAAATCATTTTAATTTAAAGTCAAATGACTCTTGTATTCTCTCTTCTCTCTCTCTCTCTCTCTGTCTCTCTTTTGCCCCTTCCCAACACCCTCCAATCTTTTAGCAAATTTGGGAATTAAAGACATAGAAATGCACATTTTGGGGTTCTATTTTCTGGGACATTCTACAGTGACATGGGGAAAGCAAAGCAGTAATGTGTTTCAGCCTTTTGATTTCCTGCATCTGTTCTTGTGGTAAATAAAGTTTGTCCCAGGTTTTGAGTGAATCAGGAGCTAGAATCCACAACCCACCCACAGTGGTGAACATGAAGAATTTAGGTTTAAATCTAATCTTTATAAAAATCAGCTAAGGAATTTGAGAAATTTCTAAATTTGTTTAGTTTGAAGTAAAAATAATTTATTTCGTGTGTGTGTGTGTGTGTGTGTGTGTGTGTGTGTGTGTGTTGCTGGGGATTGAATAATCCAGGACCTGGTGAATGGCAGATAAGTGCTCTACCACTGAGCTACAGCCCCTGCCCTAAAAATATTTTAATGAAAACACAAGTTGGAAAAATATCTACATGTTACATAGAACACATTTCATTTATGTTTTGGCTGTCAATAATTCAAGTACTTAATTCATTCCTTCTTTTACTTATTCAATGATAGTGACTGAAATTGAAGATGAGAAATGGCCAATTCCATCTATTTCTGATGGACATCTAGGTTTTGTGAATATTTCTGGTCAAAGATAAAATACAATTAAGTACTTACATTGTAAAATCTGTAGGTAGTTTTATCTATAAATGTTCAAAAGGCCATATATAATTTATGAAGGAAGACACAGCAAAATTGCCAAAACTGTTCTTATTCAAATGAATAACAACTTAATGGGGAAGAAGGAAGGAGTATTTCAATACTTTCTGGAAATAATTGACCACTTATAGTAATGTTATCTTTCTTATCATAAAAAAGGAATGGTGTAAAATATAAGTGCATTTGCATTTGAAAAATCAAAGTAGCTGATTTCTTAGAAGAGTTGGATATTTGCTGATTTTCCGCTAAAATTAATTTGCATATCTAATTCATGCTCCTTAAGGCTAAGATGTTTGCCTTGACAGGACACAGAAACTACTATCTGTTAGCTACTGTATAGTATGGATGAATCTTTGTGTTAATTTTCTTACTATTATAAAATGGCACTGCCAGGACCTGCAAAATTTTTATATTTTACCATGCAGTGAAATTAAAGTGAAGAAGTAAACTTGAGTTTCATGGCTTGGAAGTACTGGGGACCTTCCCATCTGTTTCCTTAAAAGTACTTTTTCCTAATTTATGTAGATGTGGCTTATTTGTTCTAATAATCCTCAACACTTAGTTGCTGTTAAATTCCACTCTGCTGTGCACGTGAAAACTTCAGAGATGTTTTGGAGACGTGTGGGTTTAGCTATCAGTTACTGAACTTGGTTTGGAGTTGCTCAGACCTGGCCCTTCCAGGTGCTGTATTTGTGGATATAAGTAACCAGGTCAGGCTAGACTCGGGGATCAGAGAAGAGCCACTCCCTGGTAGGTGGCAAGTCTAGGTTTTCTGGATACAAAAACCAGGGTTCTCCTCACTTCCGTTTTGGTTCCTAATTTCTGACCAAAGAAAACTCTGCTGGGATTTCCAGTACTTATGGCGTCACCCATCCGGCCCTAATTACCTACTCCTGGCCGGAGATGGGGAAGCTGGGGAGATACTGCCCAGGGATCATCTTCCAGAGGGCATTCGGATTGGCTTCCTGGCCAGACTTCGGCCAGGAGGTGAGATGACGGATCTCCAGGCGTAGAAGTCGTTCCTTCGGGCGGTCTTGGAAAATCCCGGACTTGGACATGTCTGGGTCCCCATTTGAATCCTATTTTGTATAAAACTCGTGAGTTCAAAGCTAAAGCAGGGCGAGGGCGGAGTGCGGGCGTTGGCGAGGGCGTGCCGGGGCCGGGGTACCCTAAGAGCTGTGGGCATCTCGTTTCCACCTGGCATTTCACGAGCCTGGTAATTTGCCCTGGGCGCGTTGAGAGCGCGGCGCTCGTCAGTCACAGGCGCAGCTCGACCCCGCGGGGCGCGCCGGCGGGGCAGGTACCAAAGCCTGGGGGCGTGGGCGCGCCTTCCCGGGGTTATCTGAAAGCAGTCTGATGGGGGAGCGAGGGGCATCGGACTCTGTGTCTTCCATGATCAGATCCCGATTTCATTTGCCCTCCCCACCTTCCTGCAGCCAGTGCTCCCCTCCTCCTCCTCCTCTTCTCCCATCCCCGTAGGTGACCTGAGCCCTCTCACCTTTCTGCACTCTCGCAACCCTTCATTCACCCCTTCCCCTCCAGGCCTCTCTCCCTCCCTCCCCTTTCCTTTCCTCATCTCCACCCCCCTAGGATTCCCTCTGATCCTCTCCACCCTTCTCCCTTCCTTATCCTTCAGTACCTTTTACCAACTCTTAACCCCACACCCTAATAAACTCGTACAACACTCCCAAAGCCCCACAGATCCTCTCACCCTCCACGTCAGGCACCCCCATGTCTATACCCCTCTCCTATATCTCCTTTCCCTCAAATCTTATATCCCTCTATTTGCAAACCTTTTCCACTACCCCACACTCAGACCCCCCCCAACACTCCTGCACAGGAGCCCCTCCACATGCCTTTGCTGGGTGCCCTTTGAGCTCCCCCCCTTTTTTGTACTGGGGATTGAACCCAGGGACATTCTACCTCCGAGTTACATCCCCAGCCCTTTTTATTCTGAAACAGGGTCTCACTAGGTTGCTGAGAGTCTCACAAAATTGCTGAGGCTGGCCTCCAACCTGTGCCCTTCCTGTCTCAGCCTCCCAAGCCCTGGGAGTACAGGCATGTGTGACCACAGGGAGCTTCTGCTCTTTTGAAGAACCTGGTCTCTAGGGTCTTACTCTCAGAGTCCTACCGCTCCATAGCTTTGTAAGGGAGGGTCACATCTCCTCCTGCCCCATCCTGGATTTCTCTTTGACGGAGAGCCCATGGCTACCTCCCCTTCCCTTTGCCCATCTTCCCATTGCTGAGAGTCACAGTCAGCTAGGGCTGGGGAGCTGAGAGGCTGTTCCACAGGGTCCTGGGCTGAGTCAGGAGCAGATGGGGAGCCGAGGCCGCTGACTCCTCAGCTTTGGAGAGCTTCCTCTGCTTTCTTCTTTCAGAGTTTCCTCTAGCCTTTAGGAAATGCTAAGTCTAGCATTTCCATTGACAGTGTAGATGGGTTTTCCCTTTAAACTGGCGAACATGATCAACTTCACAATCACCAAAGCACAGCCAGAGATTGTTGGGCTCCATCCCCAGTTTCTGAGAAGTTGCATCTTTAATAGGTTCTCAGGTGATGCTGAGGTTGCTGCCCTGGGACCACATTTTTAGTCAATTTAAGCAATGTCAGTAGCAGGAAGGGATGCCAATTGTACATTTAGAAGACACAGAGAGGCCCAAAGAACCCAGAAGTTTAAGAGGTGAATAAAGCCAGCTGGCGTGGCTCATGGTTGTAATCCTAGTACTTGAGAAGCTGAGGCAGGAGGATCAAAGGTTCGAGGCCAGCCTCAGCAACTTAGGCTAGTCTCAGAAACTTGGTAAGACCCTGTTTCAAAATAACAAATAAAAAGGTCTGGGAGTATATCTCAGAGGTAGAATGCCCCTGGGTTCAATCTCCAGTACCAAAAACAAAACAAAACAAAACAAAACAAAACAAAACAAAACAAAACAGAATGGGGGAGGGGAGAGAAGAATGAGACTAGATAGATGGGAACAGACCTTAACAATTTGCCAAACAAGAAAATACTTTGAAAATATGGATCTATTCTGGTGAATGTTTACTTTCTTAGAAAATGACCAAGTCTTCTTCTTTGGGGTTAGGACACCTTCTGTGAAAGGAAGAACAAAAATGGATCCCACCTGGGACATCTCTTTTCCTAACCCCTCAGTGACCCCTTTTAATGAGGTTAATGATATTTAGGAGGGGACTGGTCTTGGATCATTTAAAGCGCTAGTCTTCAATGGCAGAAAATGGATCTATAAATGTTACCTGTAGGTGAGATCTAGACATAATCAATTCAATGAGTATTGCTGCTATATTGACGTGGTAGGTGCTGAACACGTGACCTAACAGGAGCTTTTACTGAGTGTTCACGCGCACACTCACTAGAGGTTTTGCTGTTTGGTTTTGTGTTGAGGACAACTCAGGCTGTACAGAACCACCTAGTCTATCCTGAGGAGTAGTAGTTACCATGGTAACTTCAGGCTTCCTTTCCATCTGCCAATGAAGAGGTCTCATAGACCTTTCTATTCTCACCCTGAGGACCGGAAGCTGTCCCCAAACTTTCAGCCAGGTCACATGGAGCCTTTTCAATTACCCAGGGGATGGTTTTCTGAATTTATTTAGCACTGGGAAGCACATGTAAAATGAAAAAAAAAATAAAACATAAGAATGGTTTCTTCAACTGAATTTGTTCATGAGTGCATGTGTGTGTCTACAGTATGTTTAACTGTGTGTGTGTCTGTGGTATGCTCTCTTAACTATTTGATCAGTCAGAGGAAATACCATAAACAGTCATGTTGCCAGACAAAAGTTTCCCATCTTACCTTTGAATTTACTTGACAACATAAATCTCAAATTTTAAAACCTTGCCACTTGGACTAAGAATATTCACACATTTGTCTTCCCAGCTGATTTTGGTCCACAGTGTTTCAATCTCGTTTTCTCTAGGTTTAAGGACCAAAGTCTGCCTTTGGAGATGAGGATCAAAGGATTAGAGTTCTGGGATCTTGGAAAGGGTTTGCACAACTCCTTCCATGTTCACGAATCCCTATCAACAGTTCCATATCTCCAGTTTTTTCCTCTTCTCTCCTCATATCACAAATAATTATGCTGTTCTGTTATGCATGAAGAAAAACTCAATTGCATCAACATATTTCTTGTACAAAGTCTGTTATTAAAAATGACTAGACCTGGCATATATAAATCTCTGGTTTTGATCCCCAGCACGTACACACACTCACAGAAACACACACACACATACACACACACACACACAGTCTGTTAGTGCATAGCTTTTTGCCTTCTTGTATGAGAAGATGTACTTCAATTTCATCTTGTCAAATGTCTATTTGCCCATTTCCCCCAACCATCCAACCCTCTTTTATGGCAAAGTGTAACTGTTGTTTCTTGAGCTGTAGTGTCTAACCAATCCCATCAGGCTGGGTAAATCTCCTCTTCTGCCCCCTAGGGAAGGTTTGGCAATGCAGCAATATGGAAGGATTATTTATTGAGCACCTGCTGCATGCAAGGTACTGTGAAGGAAGCTGAGGCTTGTGCAGATCTGAGCGGGGCTATTTCCACGCCCAGAATCTATAAGATGACTTTAAGCCTGAGCAGAGAGACCAGCTCCCGTCCTCGTGGCTCAACCGGGGACCTCTTCAGAGCCCCGATCTTACACACAGTGGCTCTTGGAGCCTGAATAGAGCCATCTCTGGCCTCCAGAAGCCCCTAGCCACAGCCAGTTTGGTGCGGAGAGGGTTGCTGCCCCTTGGCGGGCCTGGCTATAATTTGCGCCCTCTTGTGTAGAGCTGTCCAGTTTAACCTGTAGCTACAACCAATCCTGGATCAGCATTGTTTGGCCTCGGTTCCACCACACTCTGTTTGAAGAGTCCCATTTTGTGCAGTGGCAGTCACAACAAAACCCAACTTTCCTCTGTGACTTTGTTCTTTTGATTTTTAATAGATCAAAGAGGTGGAGGGCGGGAGGAAGGAAAAGCAAGGGGTGGGGGATGAAGAGGAGGGGTAGGGATTGTTGTCATGTCAAGATGCATCGCCCATGTGAGGCCACTAGCCCCATTAGAAGGGAAAAGTGCGCGGAAAAGGGCGAGAAACCTGCACTTGGCTGGCCATTGTCTGGGGGATTCGAGCTGCTGCCGCCGCCGCCCCAGCCGCCATACAGTAGCGTTTCCATAGCAACGCAACCTGCTGCTGCCGCCTCCAAAGTTGAAGGCCCTTGAAAGGGCTTGAAGAGTCCAGAATTACAACCCTATTTTGGTTGAACAACTGGGAGAAAATGAGGCAGGGATAGAAAGTAGAGGAGGAGGGGTGTTAGTGCAGACGGAGAGAGAGAATATGAATATTTGAATGAGAGGGAGGGAGAGAGAAGAGAGAATATGAGAGAGAGAGAGAGAGAGGAGAAACCCACCCCAGACCTATGAATGCTGGCATTGTTCCTTCTTTTCTGAATCTGATTTACCATATCATAACCCCCAGGAAGAAGAAAACATCAATATCCTGAAGGAATGGAGATGTTTCTATGGAAAACCTAGGAATTTTAGTCCATAACAGATCTGGTGTAAAAAAAAAATCAAAGAGATCAAAGGCAGCGCTCCCCCGAGTATAGATGCGTCTCTGAATTAAAGATGGACGATGCAGACTACAAAGTACTTTTTTTTCTTTCTTTTTTTATTCAGTCCTCTGTTTCCATTTCAAGGGAGGCGCTAGTCTCGTCATATCTGAACTAGACCGTCATTTTGAACAATGTCATGAAGGGATAAAAGAGGGCGTGGGGGGCATCAGGAACACAGCTTTCCTCGGCCTCAGTTGGTTCTCCAACCACCTTCTCCAACATTCTCAGTGGAGGTGTCAGCCCAGCCCTACTCATAGAAGAAACTCCTGGACAAAGCCCACCCCTACCCTCAAGCCCGTAGGGGCACTTAGAAAAAAAGTCTGTTGAAATCAGGGGCAAGCAAGTGGAGTGAGGCTGCTTCCTTGCCTCACCAAATTAAGCTTGGGACACTATCAGAGGCTCCGTGGGGGCAGTTCTGGGGTGCAGAGGAGACTGCAGCATCTTTAGACCAAGGTGTGGGCTGGGATAGGGCATGGGCAGTTGTGGCACAGGGGGATGGGATAGCCCCAACAGTTGTCTTTGCAGAAGTGGGTTCCTGGCAACTCTCCCAAGACAGAGGTTCAAAGGCAGAGGCATTTGTGGGGGAGGGAGTCTAGTTAGGTAGGGCCTCTCCTTGCCAGACAGTTTGCACACCTAAGAAACAAAGAAAACTCTAAGGGCTTAGACACCCTGGCAAGTTGGCAAGAAAGACTAGCTGACTTCCACTTTTAGGGCAAACTTTATTTTATTTTATTCCTCCCCCCTCCCCCGCTGGCACTGGGGATCCAACACAGGGTGTATTCTCCCACTCAGCTATATTTTAAGTACTCATTTATTTATATTTTTAAATTTTTGGTCTTACTGAGGCTTGAACCCAGGGTCATTCTTCCTCTGGAGCCACACCCCCAGCCCTATTTTAATTTATTTATTTTGAAACAGGGTCTCATAAAACTGCTGAGGCTGGCCTCCAACCTGCGATTCTCTTGTCTCAGCCTCCCAAGTGCTGGGATTACACGCATGAGCCAACAAGGCCGGCACTAATTTACGTATTTAAAAGGTCATCTGCACCTTTGGTCCTGTGATGACCCAGGGAGTTTTATTGGAGCCCAGTTGAAGTGTCAGGGATCACGAGTCTCATGTACCTCAGTAGAAGTGCCTGGAATGGAGGAGACCCGCAGCAGCAGTCCTCAAGTCTCCTGCCCTCGTGCACAAAGAACTCTCTGGCCTGGTCCCCGCGCTCTGACAAGGGATGCTTCATTTCGCCCGCCCGGGCGGCTTGTGGGCCTAATGCTGGGCTTGTTCTAGACCTACAACAGCAACGTTTCCAAAGCTAGAAACTCTCTGCTTCCCCTGCAAAGAAGAGAAGATAATCAACCCTCAGACGTGCGGGGATCCATCCCTGCCGAGGCGGGAGGGGGGCATGGCCCCAAGAGTCTCCCCTTCGATTTCCGCAAAGCCACCAGCAGCAGATGAAAATTTGAGAAGTCAATGAAGTTGTTTGCAAACACGCGCGGGCCCGGCGCGGCCAACCATCGGAAGCGAGATGGTTCCCAGGGTGGGATCGGCATCTGGACCGGGCGAGAGAGGCCCTGGGGTCAGCCTGACACTAAGTCAACAGAGCCGCAGCCCAGGGCTCCTTTGTAGGGCCGCAGCTGTCCGGCGGTCCATTGTCCGGCCAGGGCTGGGGACTCCAGCGCTGCCCCGGCGCCAACTTTGTGCACAAAAACATAACCCTGGCGGGCTGCACGCATGGCCGCCCCCAGGCCGCCAAGCCTTCTCTTTCGGTCTCCCCTCCGGCTGCCAGGCCCCGCCAGACACCTTTTCTCCTTAAAGGAACAAAGTGCACACGCAAAATAACTCTAGAACCTGGGGAAGGATGGGGGGCAGGGAGAAAAAAAATCAGAACAGCAAAATCCCTTCCCAAGAATAGGGGTGGGAAGAGCAGCTTTGCAGGAAGTTGGAAATCAAAACAAAACTGAAAGTAAGTATGGGAATCCCTTTGATTTGTTTTGTTTTGGCTTTGGCGTTTTGTCCCAAGTAGTCTCTCTTGGCAAAGTTGGTGTGTATGTCTGGCAGGAGAGGAAGGGAAACCCGGGAGACTGTGATACTTTTCCTCAGCTATGGGGGTAGGGAAGGTGGTTTTGGGTCTTGATGGTTCTTTTAGGGGGTCCTACAGAAATGCCCCAAGGATTCAACCACCCAGCCAGCTCCTAGTAGCCTGCATTTCCCTTAAGGATGAAACTTGAAATTCAGACACTCTGTACCCATGCCCGCCTCCTCTCCTCCACAGTTCACCCCATAAGGACAGAGGGGGGTGGTGTCTGACTAGGACCCTCTCAGAACAATCCAGCGACTTTAGCCTGTACCATCAAGCCCCGGAGGCTTGCTGGGGAGAAGTGAGTTTTGCATCCTGAAGCCAGGTTACCCCTGGAGGTGTTGGTAAGAGGAGTGAAGTGTATAGAGTCGGTAACAGGTGATGGGGAGCTGGGCTAGCTCCTGAGTTGAGGCCTTTTACAGTTTCCTGATCCATCTGCACCCAAACTTGCTCTGTAGATCCTGCTCTGTAGTTCCTGGGGCTCCCACCTCAGCAGGGTTAGAAGGACACACCACTGGGAAATGTGGACAGGGTGGCCAAGCCTGGGGAGGGCCATTCAGACCCTCATTGGGCTCAAAGTCAGCAGAACCGTTCAGATCCTCAGAACAGCTAAGCTACAGACTCTTCAAGGCCAACTTGTGCCCAAGTACAGAGCTGCAGCCAGTAACACCTGCCAAACACCCACTTTTCTCATTGTTCTGGAAAAAAAATCATTAACTGCTTTTCTGTTGACATTGGGTTGAATTCCCTCATTATGCCTTTCAAGAAAAAATATTAAATTTCTTGTGATCCACAACTCTCTACTGGATATTGGAGAATAAAACCATTTATCTGACTCAGGTGGTCTCTGTCTCTGATTTGCTTTATCTAGTGGACTGTTATATTTAGAAAGGCATAGGTAAAAACCATACCAAAATTTAAAAATGATATCAGAGTGTTGTTGCTAAAAAAATCCCCACAAAACAGACAAACAAAACACAACAGAGAACCCGAATGAATAAGAGCCTTTGGCTCAGACTCCAGGACTTATTTCAAGGACTCCTGCCTCCTCCCCACGAGTGCTCAAGAAATCCTATTGCTTTTGGTTTTGTTTGTTTGCTTGCTTGTTTTTAAAACATGAAGAATAACAGAGAATGATGTGTGGGCCAAAATTGGGGACAGCAGAGACCAAAAAGTTCTTGCCATTGTGTTCCAGGGAGAAAGCGGTTAGGTCCAGATAAATTGTCAAAATTTCATCAACAGGAAGAATGGAGGGGTTTCCAGCATTCTGACAGCGGGTCTGGTTGGGGGCTGGCCCTGTGTGATTTGCTGGAAGGAATGGGGTGGGGAAACTACACACACACACACACACACACACACACACACACACACACACACAACTGTGGGAATGAGCAAGGAAACTTGAATGAACGCGGGAGCCTCAGGGTCGGGTCAGCTGGGGAGGAGGAGGCTGTAGCAAGCTCCTTCATGTTAGTCAATGCAGCAAAAGCTGGGGCAGATAGTTGGCGATCCACGGGTGAGCTTTCCAGTAAGGTCAGCTGTGCAGAAACTTTCCAGCAAGTCTCTCCCCAGCCCATTTATTCAGGGGATTTTATTTTATTTTATTTTATTTTACTTTGGCGAGAACGAATCGGATGGCAAATCGTTCCTTGGGGGCTTTGGTCCAAATTCTTCAAGTTTCCAGAGCTCGGGCGCGCCTGGCAGAAGAGCCTGGGATTGGAGGCCGCGCAGGCAGCTCGGCCTCCGCTTTGCCGAGGCTGCTCTCGTCCTCTCTGGGCTGGAAGCGGGCCTGCCCTGCTCGCGGCGGGTGCTCCCCTAAGGGCTGAAAAGGATATGGGGAAATATTGGGTCCCTTTGCCACAACCTCAACAAATAAGCAGGGTGATTAAAATGACGCAGATGCTGCTGTTGGACTTAGCGGTTTCTATGATCATTAAAGGCAGCGACTTAAAAAAAAACAACCTTAATGAAGTCTAATGATGGACCTTTTCTTCTCGTGAATAGATGGCGCGTTAAACCAATTAGACACATTCATCAAATTCTTTCCACCCAATTTCTATAGACATTAGGATATGTTCTCAGTACATCGCAGAAACTCACACAATACCAAGCGCTCAGCGCCGGCGCAGGTGGGGGAAGCGCGCTGGGATCCAGGTGAAGGAAAAGACTTCTCCCACCAGTCCCGGGAGGGGCGGATTCTGGAAAGGGGGCGGGGATAAGGGGAGGAGGAAGTCTGGGCGCTCTTGGGTTTTCCTAGTGCAGTATCGGTCCCCATTCCCACCCATCTTTCCCCCCAAAAGTCATTCACAATTAGCTAATTTTCTTTTTTCTTTTGGTGGTGCTGAGGAGTGAACCCCAGTGCATTCTACCTCCCAGCTACACCCCCAGCCTTATTTTTTATTTTTCATTTGAAATCAGGGTCACGCTAAGTTGCTGAGGGGCTTGCTAAATCGCGGAGGTTGGCTTTGAACCTGTGGTCCTCCTGTCTCAGCTTTCCAAGTACTGGGATTACAGGCGTGAGCCACCATGCTCGGCTTGAATTTTCTGTCTCTTATGTCCCTCCCTGGGACATCTTGTCCCAGGACAAGATTCCTGGCTGCGGACCTGTTTGGTGAAACTTTCCATTTCTTGACCCAGAAGAGCACCTAGAAGAGGCCAAAATTAACTCAGA
The DNA here is from genome assembly GCA_004027185.1 of Glis glis. Classification (NCBI taxonomy): domain Eukaryota; kingdom Metazoa; phylum Chordata; class Mammalia; order Rodentia; family Gliridae; genus Glis; species Glis glis. Next base: position 16,261 of record PVJS01002197.1, read on the forward strand.
GAATGGAAATGAAATGACAGAACAATAACATTATCTCTCCTTCTAAATTTCCTTTCAGAGGAAACACGTGTGTGTGTGTGTCTGTGTGTGTGTGTGTGTGTGTGTGTCCATCCTGCAGGGAGATCAAACATTCAGGACTCCCCCAGGCATTGATGGCTCCCAACCATCTGGTCCCCATAGGTCAGGCAGCCTCAGGTGATCCCCACCCCCAACGATTTAAGAATCCCTGCCCGCCCCAAGATCTGTAGGAGTCGAACTTCTGGGAGATTTCCCCGACTCTGGGCTCTCCAGGTCCTCCTCTAAAATGGGAGTTCCATCTGTTGTCTGAGGGTCAGCATCTTTACTGTTTCAACTAGTTCTTTCCACTGCCCTGGAAGTGGTAGGTAGTGCTGAAATTTTGGAGAAGCCTAGATGACTCTGTGCACTGGGCTCCCAGTTTGGGCAGCCACGCTTTTCAACAAGTGGAAGGAGGTGGAATGTGCCTCCCGAGCAGATCCCAGTATCTAATGTGCATCTAAGTATACCCATAGGTGTGACAGTACTGCTTGTATACACACACATATGCCACTTAATACATATCAACGAATGCATATCCCTGTATTTGTTGTATACTGGTATATATTTTCATTTTATTTTTATACATTACAGATGCACATAAAATGATATACATACCTTCTTTTGTGGTACTGGAAATCTATCCCAGGGGCTCCGTACCACTGAGCAACACCACCAGCCCTTTTTATTTTTATGTATTTTTACTTGTTTGTGGTACTGAGGACTAAACTCAGGGGCATTCTCCCTCTGAGCAATGCCCACAGCCCCTTTTTATTTTTTGTTTTGAAACAGGGTCTCGCTAAGACCCTGTTTCAAAACAAAAATTTAGCCTTGCTAAATTGCTGAGGTTGGCCTCAAACTGGAGGTCCTCCTGTCTCAGCCTCCCAAGTACTGGGATTACAGGTGTGTGCTACTGTGCCAGGTGATGATCATATATATATATATATCTTTATTAGGTGGTACATGTAATATGTACATGTATATATGGCAGTAAATATTATCTTAATGAGTAGTATATATTAGGTGACATATACTATTTTAAACACTAGTGTATCCCTATTTAAATTGTATGTTTGTGTGTACATATATGTGTGTTAGGAGTATTTACAAACACCCTTGGACAGTGTGGAGTGGAATCTTTTGAACTCCATCTCTGGTCGGTGGAGACAAAAACAAGCACCTTTATTTTGGTAGCGCCATTTTCAATCTTTTCTATCTGTATATAAATAAGAAAATCACAAAAAATAGGTAAAATTGAACAAAACACGTCAACCGCCCAACAGGCCAGATGTGTCCCTCTGCTTCAAAGGCGATGTCTTCTGTTTTGAGTCTGGTTCAGCATGCAGACTTTCTCTCAGTGTGGCAGTTTTCCAGGGCCAGACTCTGGGATGGTGGAGATTCTGAGACCCAGCATCAGATCTGAGCAGGAAGCAAGAATCGGACCTACTACCCACAACCAGTAAACATGACAGTTGAACGGGGGGAGTAAAATCGAGAATGAGAGCCAGCATTTGAACTCCTAGGCAGGGGACCACATTCCTAGGTAGATTTTTTTCCCTCTCCCACTCCACAATCCTTGAATTTGAGTATCATTAGGACACCAGGTCACAGATGAGGAGGAATAAGAGAGGGGAAAGTTGGAAAGGCTTCGGTTTGCAAGAGAAGGAACTTTTTGAACTCACCATGTAGATTGTGCAAAATCTGCCTGTCATCATTTTTCAGTTCATCCTGGGGGGGAGTTCTTCCCCAAGCGAAGCTCCAAAGTAAATAAACATCCCCCTTCCCCACTCGAAGTCATGCCTTTAAAGGGAACACCTAATTTAATTACCTTTGAATTATGCAAGAAGCTCTGGCAGAGGATGGGACTTTAGACAAATAATTGCGCCTTTGTGCGTGGCCAGCCGGCTGCATGGCCTCCGCCCCTTTTCCTAGCTGCTCGGTGCTCCTAAGGAGACTGAACTCTCAGACACCTGAAAACCGCCGCCGGGGGCAGCCGGCGAGCCAGAGACTCCTGTCTAATTAACCCACTTTTCCACCCAGTGGATGTCAAGATTTTAGAAAAAGCGTTGGGGGAGGGGAACAAGGGACATGCAGAGATTATTATTTTTCCCCCTGCCCTTGCTGGAGTCGAAGCTGACTTCCCTTGCCAAATTTTGTAGCTGTGATTCCTTGAAAGCTTTTGCACGTCAGGCAACAGCTTGAGGTGTCCAGGGAATTGCTTGGGAAAATGTCTGGGGCTCGCAGGAAACCTGGAGGAGGCCAAAAGTTTGGGGAAACAAGTGATGCCGGTGTGTCTCAATAGGGGTGCCGTCAGTCACTGGGATCAAACAAATTCTCAAAGTTTGGGAATAAATGTGAGAGAAAAGTTTGAGAAAATGTGAAGACCCTCAGACTTCCCAAATGGAGAATTAGATAAAATTTCTAAAGGAGAAGGCAATCAAATTGATTTCAGGTGGAATTTCCCCAGTAGCAAGACATTAGGGATTATTTTTTTGGGGTACAGAGAATTGAACCCAGGGGCATTCTACCTCTGAGCTACACCCCCAGCCCTATTTTTTATTCTTTATTTTGAAACAGGGTCTCACTAAGTTGGGGAGGGCCTCACTAAGTAGCTGAGGCTGGCCACGAACCCAGATCCTCCGGTCTCAGCCTCCCAAGTACTGGGATTACGAGCCTGCGCCACCAGCCCAGCGAGATTAGGGATTTTAACCACAGGGAAGGTCCCCTTCTAGGAGTTTGGTCAGGGTCCCTGTACTACAGGGTCTGCAGCGATAGTAATTTACAATGCTCTTACGGAGGAGGGATTCCTCATTACAATCAAAGCATTTATTTCCATTTACTTTAATTTGTCTAGGGCTGAAATTGTATTTTCAGGATCAGCGTTCATATATTTAGATCACGTTCTCTGAAAGAAAAATGACAACCCAAACCTAGGCGTTCATATGCAAGCGCCGGAATAGTGTAATAGTGTAACACACTTGGCTCATGAAGCGTCTTCTTAAATATTTTCTTGCATTGGCACAACACACCATATATTGGTCCTCTATGGAAGTAATTTTGGAAGAAAGTGTAGGGGATTTGAAATTTACAGAAGCTGAGGGCTAGATGAACTTAGCATTAGAACAGAAAACTGACAGTCCTTGTGGAGGGTTAGAAATATTTTCTTTAAAAGATATAAATGCGTTGCTATTCAATTAGCTGATTCCCTCCAGCTTTAACAACTCCACAGGACACTAGCTAAAGGTGCACACAAACATTCCTCCAGAGGGCTGATGTATATTTATTTATTCGCGGAGCCCAAGGGGACCAGTGTCTTTAAAGCAGAGATAGAAATGGGGTAAAGGGCTGGCAGAAGGAAAGTCCTTCTGAAGTGAGTTCCTCAGAAGCTAGTGCCTGGGTGGAGTTCTTTCTTCTGCCTGGGTGGAGTTCTTTCTTCAGGAGACATTGATCCATTGATCGGCACACAAATGCGTCAGGGAAAACAGTCAAGACGCCTTGAGTCACGGGTTATGAATCCCACCATTAACTGCATTCTGCATTTTTTCAGTGACAATTTTCTTATCCACATGCATGAAGATAAGCCCCAGTGTACATACAGACAAAAGCATTTATACCTCCCAAAGATATATGCCATGAACACAAACGTGAAAACAGACTGGAGGGTGAAATTGGTCTGGAGGCATACAGAGAATTAGAGATGAAGGCTGCATAGAGTGTCAGCTAAGTATGCAACTTTAAAAGTGCTAGTTCATGGATTCTCACCTGGCTGATGGCATCTTTGGGCAGTCCCTGACAAAGTGCCCAGGACTTGCAAAATCTGCAGGGTGAATACAAGACCCTGCTAGAGGTGCTTCCTCTAGAGGAAGAATAAAAATGGAGAAACTGGTTCTAGCAGCACATTTAGTAGACACTTGAGATGCTCCGAAAACGGAAGGGAGATGTTTATCTATTTTGAGTCTACAAAATAAAATATTTGCATGGATTGCCCATCACTCTTCCCCAAACTTCTCTGTAAACATTTTCCTGTTTACCTCAAATTCCTCCACATTTTTATGCCAAATCTCTGACAGGCCCTGAAGCTTTGTTGCTCCACCTTTTGATCAGCACATTACAAATTAAGATATATTCATCTCAAATAAATGCCCTAATTCCCAGAATTACATAACGTTTTAGCTATTTTTTTCTATTGTCATCAGTTATCCCTACAACTATCCTTTTTTAAATATGAGGCAAATTTGCAGTCATTTGTAAGTACATTTATAGTATAGTTCTCTGGCTAAAAGTTATTTTTATTCTTAGTGTTACTTGTGCATGCAATTTCCTGAACACAATAAATATCTATAATCCTTGAAATCTCATTCGGTTGTACTCCATTTGCTTATAACGGCTTAATGTGCATTTCATTTTAGTTCAGATATCCTCACTGTCTCAGGCGTATTTCAAGGCAAAATCATAGGACAGCCATTGGCGTGAAGGGAGAAGGGGAAATAAAATTTGCCAATTATGCACAAGCTTTGATCTGTGTTTGGTCAAAGTGTTAGAAAAATGCACATGATTGTTTAATTGGTGGACTGAGAAAATACTTGAGGCAGGTTTTAGTGTCCTGGTTTGCTGATGGATGAGGACTGGAGTTAATTATAATTTCTTTCCCAAAGGAAAAATTTCTCTGCAGTAATTTGTTGTTTTAAATATCAACAAGCTTTATATTGGAAATATGAATATGTGACCTTAATCAACTAAGGTACAGGAATAAAAAATGTGGATGATCCTCTTACATTATGAAGCATGAATGTGATTTAAATTAAAATAATTATTCAAATGGTAAATATGCTTTTTATAATATTAGCCTTGTATATATATTTAAGTATACCCCCATGTATACACACATGCTGGCAGATTGAAACAAATTCATAGGAGTTTAAAATCCTTTTTCAGAGGTTTTTCATTTATACAGGAGTAAAGATACCCTTAATGAGTTAGTCTTTAAAAACTTACTTAGTACCAAATAAGGAATAAGATTTATATAATATGTCAAAGAGTTATATACTATGTCACTTTCTCTAGTGATGGTCTTGTATTTCAAGTTTTGAGTATCCTTCTGTTTTATTTTATTTATCTTGTGGTGCTGGGGATCGAACCCAGGGCCTTGTGCATGCTAAGCTGGCATCTTCCCATTGAACTACACCCCGGGGCCTCTATTATTTTACTAAATAAACTTCTGTAAGAGAGGTTGGTTTCAGATATTTGTTAAGCCGTATGTTTAGACGGTTAATATTTATTTATTTATTTGCAGTACTGGGATTGAACCCAGGGGCATTCTACCTCCGAGCTACACCCCCAGCCCTATTTTTTATTCTTTATTTTGAAACAGGGTCTCACTAAGTTGCGGAGGGCCTCGCTAAGTAGCTGAGGCTGGCTGCGAACCCAGATCCTCTTGTCTCAGCCTCCCAAGTACTAGGATTACAAGCGTGTGCCATCATGCTTAGCTAAATGGTTAATATTTATTAAAAATAATGTTGCATGCAGCTGCCTTGAAATATGTTTTATATGTGCACGCTTTGGTACATGGTACATGTGGGTGATATACTTATTCACAATGACCTCAGTCTTTATTGCAAAATCTTAACTATTTTGCTGCTCTAATCAACTCAATAGATCTATTAAACATCATAGTCTTTGGTATAGCGCAATTATTAAATAAAAATAGAAACCACCAACGGCGGTTTATTCATATTGGCTAGAGTGGTGTTTACCGCACACTGGGTGCATTATATTTTGAAGGTGGTGCTGACACCCTAGAACGTGTTGTGCCAAGTTGCATTGAAATGCTCTGCTGTGGACCGAGCCCCGCAGTTCCTGGGAGCAGAGAGCCTTTTATTAGTTGCCTGTTTGCTTTTCGGGTGGAGAGGTCACCACCTCTTTCAGTCACGATGAACCTGTAGGCTAGACTCCTGAATGGTCTCTGAAAGAACACTCGGCTCCTTTGGTCCCAAAAGAACAAGTATCTTCCCAATTTTTTATAATGTCAAGGGTTTAAAAAAACACTGATTTCATATATGAAATTATTCTCATCAGTTCTAGTCAAATCACACACCCCATATATATATATACAATCTCTATACAATAGTATATGTAGTATACATATAGATTGCATATATAGATTGTATATTGTATATACAATGTATATTATATATTGTATATACAATCTATCTATATATGTATTATATATTGTATTATATATACAATCTATCTATATATGCATAATCTATATCTATGTCTATGCATATAAACGATGTTTTTACACCTGCAGAGATGATTATACACTTTCCTTATTTTATTATATTGAGACAACCATTTAGAGGACGTTTAAACAATTAACATTGCCTAAAAGAATCAGTGGGCTTTTGGAAGGGACTCATCTACATTTAGTGATATAGTAAAGGAAATATAAGCATCAAGGGCTGGCTAAAATAAAATATGAGAGTCTAGAGGATTTCTCACCATTTAGACAACTTTGTGAGGATGTAGTATAACAGAGGCATGCCTTCAGTAGAGATCTAAGTACCACTTACATCAGATTCTTTGTTTTACAGATGAAGAAAATGAAGCTCATGGAAACGCACTGATTCTAAATCAATTAAGTTAGTGGGGTGTGGTGGCACATGCCTGTCATCCAGTATTGGGGAGGATGAAACAGGAGGATCACAGGTTTCAGGCCAGCCTCAGCAACTTAGGCCCTCAGCAACTTAGCAAGATCCCGTTTCAAAAATAAAAAAAAATAAATAAAAAGGGCTGGGGGGTATAGCTCAGAGGTAGAACACCCCTGGGTTCAATCCCCTGTACCAGAAAAACAAAACAAAACAAATCAACTTAGTTGAGAACAGATCTATGTCTTCTGGTCTCTACCCAGCTTTTATTTGTGGGCTGTGCGCACATGTTGACTGTGAGCTCTTTGGAGGGTAAACCTTTACCTGTCCCAGCTTTGTCGCACCTGTACTTGTCTTCTGACACAAAGCTCTCACTAGGGACAGTGATGCTGAAATCCTGATTGTGGCCTGCATTTCATTAGGAAGGCAAAACCAAATCATTCACCACAACCCATTTTCTTCTGAAAACCTTGAAATAAGGGCTTAGTAGGTATGATATGGGAAGATATTATTTTAGTGGATTCCTTCTTTCCCTTCCTTTCCTCTCTCCTTCCCTGCCTACCTTCTTTCCTTCCTTCCTTCCTTCCTTCCTTCCTTCCTTCCTTCCTTCCTTCCTTCCTTCGTACTAGAGATTGAACACAGAGCCATTCTACCACTGATACACACCCCCAGCTCCATTTTATTTTTTATTTTGAAACAGGGTCTTGCTAAGGAACTGCATGCTAGCCTCGAACGCGTGATCTTCCTGTCTCAGCCTCCCAAGTACTGGGATTACAGATGTGTGTCTTCATGCCTAGCCTATTGGATTCTTATTTGAAAGGAAGCCTTTAGTCTTGGGTCCATTGGTAGTTGCAGATTTGAGGCTGAAGTAAGTCACATGACACAAACACATACATGAAAGGAGGTGTTAAAAGCCACAAGAATAAAGATTTGTGCCAGAATATGTGTGTGGGTAGAGTTTGTAGGAGGACAGTGAATACAAGCAGGCAGACCCCTGGAAGCACAATTCAGCATAGAGTACATTTTCCAAATACTGTATACTCAGGAGTACATAACTTATTATACTCTTTTATTTTATTTTGATGGATGTCATTTAGGGAGCAAAATGCTCTTCAGTGACCTAGAAAAAACAACGTTGCTTTGTATATAATTTTAACTCATTTTGCAACGACTGACCAAATTTGTAAAATTTTGCCTATAAAATTATAGCTGGGTGAAATGGGGTATGCCTGGAATCCCAGTTCTTGGGAGGCCTGAGACAGAGGATCACAAGCAACTTAGTGAGGCCCTCCGTAACTTAGCAAGACCCTGTTTCAAAATAATATAGGGCTTGGGCGTGTGGCTAGGAGGTAGAATGCTTCTGGTTTCAGCCGGCGTGGCGAACGCTTGTAATCCCAGTACTTGGGAGGCTGAGATGGAGGATACGGGTTTGTGGCCGGCCTCAGCTACTTAATGAGGCCCTCTGCAACTTAGCAAGACCCTGTTTCAAAATAAAGAACAAAAAATAGGGCTGGGGTGGAGCTCAGAGGTAGAATGCTCCTGGGTTTAATCCCTAGTACCAAAAAAAAAAAAAAAAAAAGAATGCTTCTGGTTTCAATCCCCAGTACCAGAAAAAAACCAAACCAAACCAAACCAAACCAAAACAAACACAAAAACATATTGGTCCTACTTTAACTTTTTAAACTGAAAAAGGTAACTGCCCCAAATCAGGTCATTTCCCTAAGGAAATTTTGGGAGTGAACCATATTTGATCAAATTTTGGTTCCACAAACATCTTTAAATATTATGGCATTTATAATAGCTCTGGGAAAGTGGATTTGTTGGCTGAAATAAGTGAATGTTGGTAATGTTGATGCTTTGTCGGTCTAATACTTTCATAAACCAAAAAATATCTGGGGCAAATAGTTTGAGTTGGGGAAAAAAAGAAAACTGTTTCTTCTTGCCTATTATAGAGAGTGATGGTGTTCGGTCACTTGCCAGCATCTGCCTCGTGTAATCTAAATTAGTTGCCACCTTTATGGAGCTGGAAATTTGTAAAGATAGTTGGGATGCTACCCACATTCCATTGGAATGTCCTCTTTGTTAGCCTGGACCTCTTAATACCCGACTTCAATGGGGGTATTTACCTTAACACCTGTATTTGGGGCTTACATGATTTTGGGGGGATTCAGCATTTCATTTATTATACTTTGGTATTCTTGGGTCACTAGCTTACTTCATTATTATTTTTATTGTCATTATTATTATATTTTTGGTATAGGATGCTATCTCAATAATATCTATCTAATTATTTTTATATATATAAAATCTTTTTTTTTCTTTTTATTGCTGGGAACTGAACCCAGGGTCTCATATATATATATATTTTTTTGTGTGTGTGGTACTGGGGATTGAACCAAGGGACATTCTACCTCTGAGCTACACCCCCAGCCCTATTTTTTATTCTTTATTTTGAAACAGGGTCTCACTAAGTTGCGGAGGGCCTCACTAAGTAGCTGAGGCTGGCTGTGAACCCGGATCCTCCGGTCTCGGCGTCCCAAGTACTGGGATTACAAGCATGCGCCACCACGCCTGGCTCTCATATATGTTTTATATGCACTCCACCATTGAGCTATACCCCAGCCCTGCAAAAGATCTTTCTAGTTGATGGTATGATAATACTGTCATCTAGATGCTATGGAAATGTTTTTTTCCCCCAGATGCTTTTCTTATTTCAGGGAAAAGGTATGCTTATTGCTGTTGGCAGACTTAATTTTAGTTTTAATTTTTTTATTTTGTGAGCAGTACAGGATTAAGTTGGGAGTCATAAAATCAGCGAGAGACATCAGAACCACAGGATACCGAAGGATATCGAAGGAGAGGCAACATTTTGGAGTTTTCATGCAACAGAAAGATTTACATGATTTTTTTTTTTGTGGTACCGGGGGTTGAACTCAGGGGCTTTCTACCTCCGTGCTACGCCCCCGGCCCTATTTTTTATACTTTATTTTGAAACCGGGTCTCACGAAGTTGCGGAGGCCTCACTAAGTAGAGAGAGAGAGAGAGAGAGAGACAGAGAGACAGAGAGAGAGACAGAGGGAGAGAAAGAGACAGGAAGAGAGACAGGGAAAGAAAGAGAGAGCTGAGGCTGGCCTCGAACCCGGATCCTCCGGTCTCCGCCTCCCAAAGTACTGGGATTACAAGTATGCGCCACCACGCCTGGCAATTAACGTGATTTTGACTTTGATATGGGGATAAAGCATGAGGACACGGGAAGGAATTATTTCCTTCGGTCTGTGATGACCAATGGCCCCTTCAGGAGGATGTTAATTTTGGATATTTCAGAAAATATAGATAGTACAGTCAATTGAATTATAGTTACTAAAATTACTGAAACACCAGCGATTTTTATGGGTGGGAAAAAGATGAATTAACAAATACTTGACTGTATTACATATTAGAGGAACCATTGTAAAAGCACAATTCCTGTACAATCTCTGTGAGTAATAAGGAAAATTGATCAAATAATAGTGAAGCTGAACTTACTATTATATTCTGCTAAATATTAATGTATTGATATGTCTTTAGGTAAAAGTGAGAGCACTGTTTAGTTTTGTTTTAGTTTTTGGTGCTGAGAATTGAACCCAGGAGCATTCTACCTCTGAGCTACACCCCCGCTGTTTCCATTTTTATTTTTTATTTTATTTTTTTTGCGGTACCGGGGATTGAACCCAGGGACGTTCTACCTCCGTGCTACACCCCCGGCCCTATTTTTTTATACTTTATTTTGAAACCAGGTCTCACAAAGTTGCGGAGGGCCTCACTAGGTAGAGAGAGAGAGAGTGACAGGGAGAGAGAGAGAGAGAGAGAGAGAGAGCGAGCGCGCTGAGGCTGGCCGTGAACCCCGATCCTCCAGTCTCTGCCTCCCAAAGTACTGGGATTACAAGCATGGGCCACCACGCCCGGCTCCATTTTTATTTTGAAACAGGGTCTTGCTAAGTTGCTCAGGCTGGCTTCCAACCTGCAATCCTCCTGTCTCAGTCTCCCAAGTACTGGGATTACTGGTGTGCATCACCATGCCCAGCTTAAAATAAGGCTATTTCAAAAGAGAGAATAGGCACACCTTACAATATTGAGGATTGAGTTATTTTTCATAATGTCCTGCAGGTTTGATATAAACTCTATACGACTGAAGTTTCAGGTGGAGTGAAGCCGAACAAACAATGTGTGTATGCATTCAGATGCGATGGTTTTATGAGTAAGGAACCAGCCCTGTTTTTCCTCTTGAGAGCAGGGTTTTGGATCTGAGATAACTTATTAATTTGTAGAACAAACAATGCTTTAACTCCCAACTTTAAATGTAACTCCAAACCTCCCTGCCCCCCAAGATTCTGTCTTCGGACTTTTTGTCTCCTTTCTCTACACTCTCTGCTTCAACAATTTCTTCCTGTGGCTCTTACGTTCCTCTGTAGTGCCAGGCTACATCCTGACTTCTGAAGCCCCGTTTTTGGTTTCCTAGCAGAGCTGTGTATTTTTTGATGTGTGACCTATCACACCAGGCGGGTCCCAAATGGAAGGCAGGTCTCCTCTGCTCCTCCCTCATCCCATCGTCCTGTCTAGCTCATGTATTTTATAGGAGGCTTACTACTCTCCAGCCTCGCAGGCTCATTATTAAGAACTTTTCACACTTCATCACCTTAAGCCCCATGTCCAGTTTGTCCTTCAATTCATTTGCCCTTGGTTTCTTTCCTCCCTTTACGTCTTTGATTCTTGAACCTAAATAATTATAATGGTCTCCTTAACCACCCAACTCCTACCTTCCAGTTCACCTATGACCTCGAGGCAGCTAACCTAAAGAGCTGTCACCCAGCCGGGCGTGGTGGTGCACGCTTGTAATCCCAGTACTTGGGAGGCTGAGACAGGAAGATCACAGGTCCGAGGCTAGCCTCAGCAATGTAGAGAGACCCTTGGCAACTTATCAAGACCCTCCCTCAAAATAAAAAATTAAAAGGGCTGGGATGTAGCTTGGAGGTAGAATGCCCCTGGGTTCAATCCCCAGTACCAACAATGAAAAAGAAACACGTTTGAGCATGACAGGGGGGTACAGGTATAATTATGCCCAGACAACAAATGTAAATAGGAACTTCCCCAGACAAACCCAGACCCACAATTATTCGCTCAGTAAGTAATTGAACCAGGTTCCATCCTCCTGCATGGAGAGACACTACAGCCACCTTATGACCACAATGGAAGAGTCCATTAACTGAGAAAGACAAAGAGGAGGGAGAGAAAGCCAGTCCTTGGATGCAATGTTTATCCACCCATCTCCCATTATCATGCTAAGCGGACAGTAAATACCCTTATTGTTTGAGCCATTTTGCTGAGGGGGAACACACTTCCACCAAAGGAGAGCCAGAGAATTACACAAGCAATGGCAGTAGAATGGGACACTAGCCAGGTGAAGGGCAGTTCAGGACACTTGGAGAAATCTTTTGGGACTATCTACATAATCTTGTTTGTGTGTGTTGCAGGGAGGGGCATGGCCGAATTGAAATTCATGATGGAATTTCAATTTAAATAGATAACATTTAAAAAGAAACTCAAGCATGGAATTAAATGTTACCTATATATAATATAATAATATATATAATAATATATATTATTATATATATTATATATATATATAATATTATATATGTATATATAAATATATGCACATGTATACATATATAAACACACACACACACACACACACACACACACACACACACATATATATATAATTTCTTTTTGGTGGTACTGGGGATTGAACCCAGGGGCATTCTACCTCTGAGCTACACCCCCAGCCTGTTTTAGTTTTTTGTATTTAAACAGGGTCTCACTAGGTTGCTGAGGGTCTTGCTAAGTTTCTGAGGCTGTCCTCGAACCTGTGATCCTCTGGTCTCAGCCTTCTAAGTACTGGGATTACAGGCATGCACCACCATGCCAGGCTTACCTAGTATCTTTGTATTTTGAAAATAATGTTTTCCCTCTCAAGAACATTTGGCCTCAGAAATTCAAAAGTGGTTTATTTTGCAATTTGACAGACAATATGAGCCTGAGTTCCCAGGGTCAAAGTAGTGCAGGAATTCTATTTGGAAAGCCCATTGGAAGTTTTGCAACTATTTAATTTATTTTTTTTCACTTTCAATAATTTGTCTTAATTTTCTTCCAAGCGTGCCTATGTGAAGTGTTAGGATGCAAATTAATATATTTTGCTTCTATTTTTCCTTTGTAAAAATCTTTGGCTTTCTTTGGGTGATTTCTTATTGAGCCAGAATAAAAAGGAAAAAAAAAAGACTTCTGAATTTATGAGTGACTTGTTCTAAAGAAAAGAAATGTAGTAAGCAGTTCAGAATGATACAAACAATGCCAATTGTAGGCAGACCACCTGTTCCAGGATTGGCAGTCTTGGAGATACTCAACACACTTTTCTTCAAGCCTTAATTACACCAGGATGAGGCAATCCCGTGTCTCTGTTCAGATCCATTAATAACCTACTTCACCTGATTGCAGTAAGTGTGTGTGTGTGTATTTCTTCCAGATTTGTCACATGGTAAGTGCAAGGACTTTTATGCACTGGTAAACAACACAATTGACCAAATTTAGCAGTAGGTTTCAGCAAAAGGCAATTTTTTTTCTTTCATCTTCCATCAAATTTGACAACTAATGTATTTGGAAAATTAAAGCTGGATGATTTCCCAACACATTCGCTAAATTTTGATGAGCTCAAATGCGGTCCATCTTCCGCTTTGTTTTGGGGACTGGTTTTCTGGGTGTATTTTCTTCCATTTCCCATAGCGCTGTGTGATTTGGTATAGATTGCCACCTTTATGTCCTATGGAGATGAGGCCTTGCTCATCGATTTCAGGTCTTCGCTTCTTTCTTTCTTTCTTTCTTTCTTTCTTTCTTTCTTTCTTTCTCTCTCTCTCTCTCTCTCTCTCTCTCTTTCTTTTTTTTTTGCGGTACTGGGGATTGAACCCAGGGGCATTCTACCTTCAAGCTACACCCCCAGCCCTATTTTTTTATTCTTTATTTTGAAACAGGGTCTCATTAAGTTGTGGAGGGCCTCACTAAGTAGCTGGGGCTGGCTGCGAACCCGGATCCTCCTGTCTCAGCCTCCCAAGTACTGGGATTACAAGCGTGCGCTACCACACCCGGCTGATTATTTCTAACATTATGCTTTGACTTAGGTAACTTTGAGCAAGCCACTAACCTCTCTGTGAGCTATCTGCTTTGTTTGCTACTGTGTCCCAGGGCCCAGACCTATATCTGACAAATAGTAGGTATTAAGATATGCTTTTCAAAAGAATTCGTATAGGACCTATAGGACAATGGAGATAGGACCTAAAGTGGTCAGCAGTTGAGTAAGGACCACTTCCTATCCTTCCAGACAATCTAGGATAGGACCACTCAAAATGTGGCTCATGTGGGTGACTATATTCCTCCAGTCTATACTGAAAAGAAAAGGGGATGTTAATAATAATCTTGCCAGGATAGTAAGCAAAAACTGGGAGAGTCCAGAGCAAACCTTATGCATGAATTATTTGCATTAGAGTCACAGATGAGGATGGACACATGCATGCAGATTCCTGGGCTTCTTGCCAGATCCACAGCATCAGAATTTTTGGTAAAGGGGTCCCAGCACCTACACTTTTGGATATGCTCTGTAGGATTCTGGTACATGTCACACATGCCAGAGTTTGGGAATCACCAGGAATGGGGATTAGAACATCCTCTTTGGGGTGCTTTGTCCCCAACCCAGGAGGCTTCCCTAAAGGTGCAAATACTTATTAACACTGATGTGTGGGAGCTTCAGTGGCGGAGATTGCTCATTAGCACTTGTATAGGAACCTCTGCCTGTTCCTGAGAGTTAATTTCTTGGCAAACAATAAGAGTCTTCAGGAAGAATTTCTGCAGAGTGAGGACAAATTTGGGGTAATGTGGTGCAAATTATAGGAAGTGAGTACATTAGCCATGAAAGAGATTTAATAAGTCTGGAAAAGAAATTTAGCATGCCTCACAAAAAGATGCAAATTTCGGGGAAGAAAAGGTGAATCATAATAATATAAATAAAGGCTTATAGTTGAAACTTAAAGTACAGTATTTTTTAAAAAAATAATACTTTTGAGAGAATGGGGTTTGAAGGTCAGACTAACACCCGTAAAATATGAAATGTTTTGTGAGTCTTTGCCACATATATCTCTGTGTTGGTAGTATGGGAAATATTTTTTGTGTGTGTGTGTGGGGTACTGGAAATTGAACCCAGAGGCATTCTACCTCCGAGCTACATCCCCAGACTGATTTTATTTCTTATTTGGAAACAGGGTCTCAGTAGGTTGCTGAGAGCCTCACTAAATTACTGAGGCTGTCCTTGAACCTGTGATCCTCCAGTCTCAGCCTCCCAAGCACTAGGAATACAAGCGTGAGTCATCACACCCGGCGGGGAAATATTTCTGATTTGGGATGATGGTGACACAGTAAATAAAGCTTATACCACTCTCTGACTTTTTTTTAACTTATTTCTATGAAGAATTCTCCTTGACTATTTCACCTCCCTGTAGTGAGAGTGAACTACTAATTGTCCTTGTGGGTCTTCCTTCTGCACATTCCATTTCTTTTCCACTCCTGTCCCTTTCTAATCTTTTCAAATTCACTCCTCTTTTCATGCATCCCTGATGCAGAAAGATACACTTTTGCCGATTTAAAACATTACAGACAAACTTAGTCTTGATTTTTAACAATCTCAATAGCAATTCTGCATTTCAACTGCCATCTCTGTTAAAAGCTCATTAATGCATTGAACAAAACCATTAAACCATAGAGATGGCGGTTTATTTATTTATTTTGCGGTGCTGGGATTCGAACCCACGGCCTAAGCATGCTAGGCAAGCACTTTACTGAGATGCCGCCCTATGTCTGGACATGTAAGAGACATAGAATATCATTTATGTATCTTGGCTTAATATCAACTTCCACGAGGTAAAAGGAAATCGATGTAGCAGGTGGTCTTGTGAGATCCTCATTTAAAATAATCGGAAAGATAAGAATTCATCAATAGATGAAATAAAGTGAAAAGGTACCTTCCTCGCATCCATCACTTTCAGCTTCTGCATTTTTTAAAAAATTTTTATTACATTTATTGGTGCATTGTAGTTATACATTTTGATAAGTGTCAGGGTTTATTTCAGTTTGGATCACATGAGCCTGCGATTTGGCAACCACTCCAAGAATCGGCATTTTGAAAACAGAGGGAAGAGGTTATGGTGGTAGCTGGTCCCGACGCCAGGAACGAGAATGCTGTGTGTGGAGGCTATAGAAATGGGTCGCGTAATTACGTACATGTTAGACTTGCTGTAGTAATTTAGACGGGCAATTAAGGAAACAAAACGATCTCATTGGCAACTGGGTGCATGTGACTTTGAAAGGGCTTGGCTTGAGGCCAGCCTCTCACCATCAGGCCGACTGGACCAGCGACTTCTTCCCCAGGTCTTCCATTTGCGGGTTCCCGCAGCAGGAGGGTGACCACTGTGTATTCAGAACACCTAACGATCCCTGTTCAAAACAGCTTCCTGCCTCCTTCAGCTTGCCCAGGAAGATGATTTCTCTGCAATCTCTAAAGACGTGAAGGTATCTTAATTACGCCCATTAGCTGATTATTCAAAATATGACATGCTAGACTACCTAGCTAGCTGTGTCCCGGGGCCTCCTCCACCCGAATAAACAAGCATCGATGTGTCTAGACGGCATGCTGTTTGATGGCATTTGTCACAAACCAACTTTGATCAAAAAGTAAACTTAGTGTTTCACAGTGAAATATTAGCCTTCTTATAGTGGGCATGCTTGGGGTGGGAATCAATATCTTCTTTTTACTTTCAAATATATTTTATAAAATATATATAATATTAGAATTTTTTTTGCGGTACTGGGGATTGAACCCAGGGGCATTCTACCTCTGAGCTTCACCCCCAGCCCTATTTTTTATTGTTTATTTTGAAACAGGGTCTAGTTCACTAAGTTGCGGAGGCCTCACTAAGTAGCTGAGGCTGGATCCTCCGGTCTCAGCCTCCCAAGTACTGAGATTACAAGCGTGCGCCACCATGCCTGGCTTAGAATATTAGAATTTTATTGGTGCAATATAATTATACATCATAGTGAGATTCAAAGTGATACATTCATACACACACACAAAATCTCTTTCTCTCTCTCTCTCTCTTTTTTGATACAAGGGATTGAACCCAGGGGTGCTCTACCATTGAGCTACACTTCCAGCCCTTTTTATTTTTTGTTTTGAAACAGGGTCTCTCTGAGTTGCTGAGGGTGGCCTTGAACCTGCAATCCTGCTGTCTCAGCCTCAAGTACTGGGATTATAGGTGTGTGCCACCAGGTGTGTGCACCCAACATCTCTTGGTGTGGTTCCATCCTAACCCCATCCTGTGCCTCCCCTCTTCCCTGCCTGTATGTGCTAGTAAGATCGGTAGTGAGCCTCCATATGCGTACATAATATTATTTGGTCTGTTTCCTTCCTCAAGTCTCCTTTTCCCCTCTTCTCTTCCCTCTCCCAATCCCCTGCCATTATTCTACTGGCCTCACTCCTCACAATCATGAAGTATTTTTCTTTCCTATTTTCTCTCTAACTTCCACAGATAAGAAAAAACATACGATCCTGACTTTGTGAGGCTGGCTGACCTCACTTAGCATAATAGTCTCTAGTTTCATCCATTTTCCTGCAAATGAAATAATTTTGCTCTTCTTTATGGCTGAGTAAAATTCTATTTTCTGTACAGACCCCATTGTCTTTCTCTATTCACCTGTTGACGGACACCGAGACTAGTTCCATAACTTTGGCTGTTGTGAATTGTGCTGCTATAAACCTGGTTATGTGTGTATCACTCTCGTATTCTGACTTCAATTCTTTTGGAAGGACACCAAGGAGTAGTATAGCTGGGTCATCTGATGATTCCAGAGAAGCAATATCTTCAATTTAATAATAACTATGGTCCTGAGAGACAGACTGTTGTCAAGACGCTGGCTCTATTGGAGAAAAGTCACTTTTAAAAATATATATTTTTTATTGGCGCATTGTAATTATACATCATAGTGAGGTTCAAAGTGATACCAACACACGTGCACACAGCACTTGGTGTGTTTCCCTCCGCATCCCCCCGCCCCTACATGTTAGTGAGATTGGAAGTGAGACCTTCGTATACAGACATAGCATTATTTGAACTATTTCCTTCAGCAGAGCCTCCTTTCCCCCCAAGTTTCTTTTATTTTATAACGTGGATCTCTCCTCTCTTTGTCTCATGTTCCAGTTGACTGTGATTTTCCTCAGGTGCGTGGTTTTGGAACTGTGGTCTGGAATGTGTCAGAAGTGTAACTTTGGCCATGATTCTGAGAGCACACCTGAGACTGCTGTGGGACAGGACCCTCGCTGTCATCTTTTGGGAGCTGGAGCCAAAAAATGCACGTGTTTAGTAAAATTAGATTGAGCACCATCTTTTTTTGTGTGTGTGTGTGCAATATTTCAATATTTGTAGTTTTAATTGCAAACATTTCTTCGAATGGGTTTTCCTCTTGAATGTGATCAGAAGTTTGAATTTTAGTATGATATTAAATTGTACATGAGCCAATAGTTTTTCGCTGATGGTATAAATTGCCATGAACTTTTCCACGAGAATAGTGTTAAGTGTTGGGATTTTGTTCTGGTTTCAGGTTAGATAATTACGAATCACCTTTTAAAAAATGTTTCTCTTGTCTTGTTAATAATAATATTAATTTCCACCCTCATCCCACTTGATACATGTATTGATGACTTTGTTATTCAAAGGGAAGCTACAGATGAGGAGTGTGAGTTAATTCTTAAAATATTTACTTTGATAAAAATATTTAGTAAAATATTTATTTATTTCATTTTATTTTTGGACCTAGGGAAAAATCAAAATAGAAAACATAAAGAACTTTAAAAATACCATCCGTGGTTGGCTATTTCTACTCTGAAAGCAGAACAACAAAATAGAGTAATGAAGAGACTATGAACTTATGATTGACTCCATAAGAATTCAAAATTTTCAGGGCTGAGGGCATAGCTCATGGTAGAGCATGTATTTAGCATGAATGGGGCCCTGAGCTTGATTCCCAGCACCCAACAAAGAAAAAACAAAACACAAAGCAACAACAACAAAAGGATTCAAAATCCTCCAGGTTTTTAGTTTAAAGTATGATTTTTTTTTCAGTAGGTTGAATCTTGGGCTTTTGTATTAAAAAATATATGTATCTGGACTCACTTGTCTTAGAATTTAAAGACACATAGTTTTTGAAATGGTTTAATTTCTATTAATGCGTGAAGAGTTTCCATATTTCCACTGATTTGTCCCAGACAATCAAGAAATAAATCCAGAGTCATAGATTACAGTCATCCAATTATTCAAAATTTTCTAAAAATAGTTTAGAAACAATTTAGAAAATGATGGAATATACATTGTTTACTCTGGGTAGAATGCTAGAAATAATAAAAGTCCCACAAAATAATCTCAACACATTAGACATTCAAGAGAATGGAAAAAATGCAATGCAAAAACAACAACAACAAAGGCTATAATGACAAACAATTTAGACAAAGGATATTAACTGCAATGTCGGCTGCAACACAAACAACATAACAATACTATGACTTTTGGCCCTTCATTGGAAAAAAAAATCTTTGGGGCAACTGAGATATCAGGAACATATGTAATTGAAAGAAATAAAAATTCCTTCAAGAAAATTGGAAAAATGAGTACAGGGCTACAGGCATCAACTAAAAAAGGATAATGAGGACTACATGGGGGTAGAATGAAAATATAATGAATTTTAAAGAGATGATGCTGTTTATTTGTACTCATATCTATCAGTTTGCTTTTTCTAAAATAGAAGGATTTCCGTTAAAAGGGAAGATACTTTAAACTGTAATATCTTATGCTACAATCTTATGATAAGATTCAAATAGACTTCCAAATTAGCTGAATTTTATTCAGGGGATATACAAAATACCCCATATGTACATTTGAACTAACTTCTATTTAGAGGCTACACTAACCACTTCTAAAAGTGTTTTTGAACAGGAAAGTAAAGCTGAAATCTTTCCTAGATATATGTAGAGCTTTAAAATAAAAACAATGCTTATAAAAGGACAAGCAGGTTGAAAGAGTTTCAGAAGAGGAGAGAAAGACACACATGTTTTGCTCTATTGGACCCCATAGCATCATTCAGTTTTAGAATGTATGGGAGAAAACTTCATTTTGATTGACACAGGTGAGCAGGAAGGGGGTTTTTCAGGTTGATGTGAATCAGGTCAAGAGGAGAAAGATCCTCAAGAGCGAGAGAAATAGAACGGCCCGACGAAGAGAAAACTGAAGAAAACAGAGAGGATGGACAAGGGGAAAGGAAAATACTCAAAGAAATTTAAGCTCAGATAAAAACTTGGCATCCCTATTATAGAAATGGTTTATTTAGTTGGAAGCACCATACTGGTTCTATTAGAGTTCTTAGAGTATGTTTCAGGTTCTCTAAAGATCCCTGGAGAATAAAAGAAAGAATGAACTTCTTCATTATATACCCTTTAAAGCCGCTGCTGGTCTTTCACCCTTCCCACGCACCTGGGAGAAATGAGCAAACCGCGTGGCAGCGTCTCTGCACATCTGTCCAGTGGCCAGTGTTTTGTTAGACTCCAGCTGTATTTAGCTATTTGAATATGACAAACTCCTTATTAAGGTTCTTAAACTTGTAATTAAAGAGGGATTGCCTAGAGAACACTAATGGCTCTGTGCAGAAACTCTTAACTCCATCTACTAAATTGCAATTAATTATGGCTGTGCCAGGGCCACGCTTTCTCTGACCACATCACCCGTCCTTGAATGGGGAACGGGGAATGAGACTGCTCAGTTGTTGCCTCCTGTGCGCTCGCTCGCTCTCTCTCTCTCTCCCCTCTCTCTCTCTCTCATCAAATATTTCCTTTTGTATACTTTTATTGGTGCATTATAGTCTCACATCATAATGTAGTTCATAGTGATAGTGACATACATGCACACACCACTTGGGCTATCAAATATTTTCATATCCCTTTAGTTCCCTTGGCTGTCCTCTGTTCTCCTATTTTTTAGTTTTTATTTTTTGGTACTGGGGATTGAGCCCAAGGGTATTCTACCTCTGAGCTTGACCCCCAGCCTTATTTTTAAAATTTTAAATTTTGGAAAAGGGACTCGCTAAGTTGCGGAGGGCCTCCCTAAATTGCTGAAGCTGGCCTCTAACCGGCAATCCTCCCATCTCAGCCTCCTAAGTACTGGGATTACAGGCATGCACCGCCATGCCCGCTGTCCTATGGGTTTGAGGCTGGGTTTTAGAGCCTCTTTCTCCTTTAGACTAATGTGCATGATTGAGACTTTGTTGCTTTCAGTGCAAATCTTTGCAGGTTTGTTAACGAATGGTCTCATCCCCTTCCAGAAGGTTCCTTAGACAACTGTCCCTTTGTGCTTTCCCACACTGCTCCAGCGTCCAGTGCCCTCCCTCTACTTGGGGCTTCACGCAGAGCTGGGCCAATCTTTCAATATTTTCCTCCACTTGTCTAGCCATGGCATCTCACCATGCCCGGAGGGGAGACCCTCACCCCAGAGCATTTAAGTGTTGTGATTATTTCCCCTTAAGAAGGGTGCTTTGGCCAGGTGTGGTGACACACACCTGCGGTCCCACACTTGGGAGGCTGAGACAGGGGAATTGCAGGTTCGAGACCAGCCTCAGCAACTTAGCCAGATCCTGTTTCAAAATACAAAGGCCGGGGGTGTAGCTTGGAGGTAGAATACACCTGGGACCTGGGTTCAATTCCAGCACGCACACACACACACACACACACACGCATGCACACACACACACGCACACACACACACGCATGCACACACACACGCATGCACACACACACACACATGCACACACACACTGTTCTAGGGTCATCTTGCTCACTAGGAGACCAATTGCCCACCACTGTGATTTTACTGCGGATCTCTCAGGAACTTCCCCTTTCCCCCTTTCTCTCCTGGCAAGATCTGCCTCTTTTCCTTAGAAGGTTGAAGCTGGGAAGGTCCGGTTGCCCGAGGGCCACTTAGAGGGTCCTTTGGCTCCTCTGATTCAGGAAGTCCATAAGTACTGTCTCTGTGGTCCTTTGGCTTCCTGTGTGAGCTCTGCTAAGGTGCTCAACCTCTCCGTGCTTCAGTGCCCTTCTCTGGCTACTGGGTAATTCTTCTGCCTATTACAGAGAGTCAAAATGAGCTGTGTAAGGCTGGGTGAGAATGAAATATGTCAGCGCCTTTTACTCTCCACTCAGAATCTGGCACACAGCAAGTGCCCTGGAAGGTCTGCTCATTTTATTACTATTCTCTCTCGAGGACCGATTTGGGAGGACGGGGGGTGTGACTTCTGGTTTGGTGACAGTGCTGGAGGAGGACATTATAATTGCTTCATGATCCTAACATGTATCTCACATCCTGATGCAATAAACTTAATGTAGCTTTACAGTAACCTTCTTCATAATGTGGTCTGTAGGCTGTGAAATATGTTTTTTATCTGAAATAGCAGTTGAAATTCTATGACTTGAATTGACGCTTCATCCCAAAACTGTACTTAGAATAGACTTTTTTTGGGGGGCATGGGAATGTGTCATCTTGATTCTTATACTATTTCGATGGTGAAAATTTTGCAAAATGGCCTACAAAAATAACATTTAGAGCTCCTAACAGATATTGCCAGTTTTAACAGTCTCTCCCTCATCAAAGGGAAACTACTGCTTACAAGAGAATTGCAATCCTACCATGATCCAGTGTAGTTATTTTTTTCTAATTTATATCCTTATATGACAAAATATAAGAAAGAAGTCGGATGTTGTGACACATATCTGTAATTCGGGAGGCTGAGATAGGAGGATTGCAGGTTTGAGGCCAGCCTCAGCAACTCAGTAAGACTCTTTCAAAAATTAAATAGTGTTGGGGGTGTAGCTTGGAGGTAGAGTGCCCTTGGATTCAATCCCCAGTACAAAGAGAAATGCTGAAAGTTATTAGTCAAGATTTTTCATAGCCAGGTGTGGTGGCTCACGCCTATAATCCCAGTACTTGGGAGGCTGAGACAGGAGGATTGCAGGTTCGAGGACAGTCTCAGCAAGTAGTGAGACTCTCATCAACCTAGTGAGACCCTGTTTCCAAATAAGAAATAAAATTGGGCTGGGGGTGTAGCTTGAAGGTAGCATGCCTCTGGGTTCAATTCCCAGTACCACACACAAAATTTTTTTTCATAATATATGACTCACATTTTCATTTTCAAAATTTGAAATATTTTGAAAAGAAGTGACGAAGGAGTTTCAAGTTTTGCCCCAAGATAGGTTCTTGAAATGTATGAAATAATTAACAGGTTTCTTCCTGTCTCTGCATATTATGAGTGGTGAGGAGGGTAGAGAGAGAGTGAAAGCCACACAGGCCTTCAGAGAACAGTGATGATTTTTATCACCACACTGTAAAACTGTAAGAGCCCTTGGTGGTCAGATTTTCCCGTGTGTCTATCTGCTTGTAAAAGTCAGCACACTGGTAGGCGTTTGTGACCTGTTGGGGAAGGACGGGCTCTTTCGTTGGTGGAGGCTGACGCATTGTGCTGTAAATGGTAGTCACAGTCTTAAGCACTAACTGTATGTTATGTCATTTTTTTTTTTTTTTGCGGTACCGGGGATTGAACCCAGGGGCGTTCTACCTCCGCGCTACGCCCCCGGCCCTATTTTTTTTTATACTTTATTTTGAAACCGGGTCTCACGAAGTTGCAGAGGGCCTCACTAAGTGGAGAGAGAGAGAGAGAGACAGACAGAGAGAGAGAGAGAGAGAAAGAGAGAGCGAGCGCGAGCTGAGGCTGGCCGCGAACCCGGATCCTACGATCTCTGCCTCCCAAAGTACTGGGATTACAAGCGTGCACCACCACGCCTGGCTGTTATGTCGTTTTGTACATTGCATTTCAGATA
Organism: Glis glis; assembly: GCA_004027185.1. Classification (NCBI taxonomy): domain Eukaryota; kingdom Metazoa; phylum Chordata; class Mammalia; order Rodentia; family Gliridae; genus Glis; species Glis glis. Next base: position 40,006 of record PVJS01002197.1, read on the forward strand.
TTTAAAACCTCTAGGACATTTTAGGTGATATAGGAATATTAAATAAATGCTCGATGTCCACTTTCCTTAGAGTTTAAAATGCCTGGTTCATTGATCTTTCTATGTGTTATTTATACAGGAATAATAAGTTATAGGCATTTTTGAGGCTTCATAGGATCAAAAATCTGTGTGTGTGTGTATGTAACATGTAGTTACGACTATGTATTTCCAATGAGAAGGCTGAAGTTGTTTGTATTCTGTAGTGTCAATATTACTTTCAGCCATTAAAAATCATTGTTTAGATATTTTCTTCCTCCCTCCCTATCTCTGTCCTTTCTTCTTCCCTCTCTTTCTTTCTTTCTTCCTTCCCTTCTTTTTCTGCAATAATGGCAGTAATCTGCTGGACTTTTAAAAAAAGGGTGGAATACATTTAGTCTTGAAGATTTAAAATAATACAAATGTCACCTAGACCTGTCTACCAAAAGGCAATTTCAAAAGAGACATCGCACGACTGGTAACACAGCCAGTCTCGTAGTTAGGAGGAAACTTTTAGACTTTTTATTGTGGAAATAACAACCTGCTAGTGAAATGCAAATTAATAAATATATTTATAATAATCTTCCAGACAAATATCTCTGTAAGAACGTGTCACTCTAGGCTGATATTTTTGGGACTGACAATTTTAGTTCTAGGAGACATGATTTTACCTTGACAATGAAGAGTGTAATATTTTGTAGTTCTATCATATTACAAATATTATGGAGTATCAATGCCATTCTACATAATAGTTTAAAATTAAACCTACATTAGACTTTCTTAGTAATAAAGCAATTTCCATAACATGAGACCATTGAAGTAATTTTGTTTGAAATGGCAAATGAATTAAAGGACTAATTACCAAGTAATTATGTTGTATTATTTGATTATTACCTAAATAGTGCAGATACAACTTGGAGTTTTAGGTTTACTTGATAAAATGGAAATGGATGGACGTCAGCTGAAAGCATCTATTGAAGGCAGTTAGAAATCCACTTGCCAGTGCTGCAGAGAGATGCTATATCCTTGCCTTTTCTTTTGATAATTACATAAAAAAAAGTCCGGGTATGCAATCACATTCAATCTGAACTGCAGAAAAAAATATAAGTCACTAATTTGTCTAAAGGTGTGGAGTTGTCTTTATTCTGCAGCTAATATTTATAGAATTTGTGATTATGAACTCTTGACATTGGGACATGGGAAATTAAAAGAGGAAACCATGTAAATAATCTTTTAGCCAAGCATAAATCTCCAATTATAATGAAAACGACAGCCAAAGATCGAAACTATAAAAGCATGTATCCATATTTTATATATGTTCCAAAAGTGTATTGAGTACACTGTAGTTAAAGATAGCATAGCACATTTTCTTCTAAGTCTACTGTATTTACTTGAGAGAACTAGGATATTATTATTATTATTGTTGTTGTTATTATATAAGAAAAATATGCTGGCCAATGCAAAATTTATACAATGAGTCTATTTTCCCTATACATTTGAATATTCATATTACCAGGCTAATTATAACTGATCTAACACACATTTCTTCTACATATCAAAGCAAGCTGCACTTTTTGCTTTCTTGGTTGTAAACACATGTTCTAGAGGTGAGCCACGTTAATATTACCTTCGCTGGGTGCAGAAATGGTTTGCTATTAAAGTGTTCTTCAGTTTTGCAAATGAAAACGGGGGCCATCGGACCACATCAAAGGCCATCGGCTGTCATTAAGAGACATCAAAGGGGAGCCTCTCTGTAGCCTTTAAGTTTTATGGCACGTGCCTCAGAGAGATGTCAGGCCATTGAGGATGCCAGGAGAAGACTCCGTCTCAACGCGGTTGCCTTGGGTTCCTTTCATCTGTTTGGAGAAGGTGGGCATCCTAGGTTAGGAAGAGGGTTGCAGGGACGTGAGTACCGGACATCAAGCCTCTCTGGTTTCAGTGGGTCTCAGCATGGAGGCTGCGGTCATGGTCTCTCTTGTTGGCCACATCTGGGGACCAGAAAAATGATCCCTGTGATAATGTCATGGAGCACCTGGGAGGCACAGAGTCATTTTTGGCTCCTCTCAGGAGACAAACACAGAGGCGGTTTGGGGACACTTAGGTGACACAGAATAACTCTGGAGGGGGACCATTTCCCAATTCTAAAGCCAGGCTCTCATTTGCCTAGCGTGAGGCTGGCACATTTCCTACAGGACTGAATAATGGAATTTCTATTTAAACAAAATAGCACAATAAATCCAGTTTCTTCTGCTTAAAGGCTGCTCATATAATTATTCCCTTAATGAGATGTTACAAAAACCTATATGGAGAATAATATCTTTACAATCAAGTTAGGGGAAAACGATGACTAATTTCTCGTCGATTAGAGAAATGTACCTATTGTACATGAAAACAAATATGATGGTCTTCCTTAGATTTTTTTTAACAAATTTTTTTCAGCTACCTCTATGCTATCTCAGGGTACATTAATTTAATTTTGCTTAACAAGTATATTCTTTATATTGTCATAATCCCCAAACATATCTTGGATAGTTGTTTCCACTTTATTAGGACCAAACAAAATTTGCAACAAATTATCATGAGCTCCGAAGGTTTTTTTTTTTTTGTCTAATGAATTAATATATCTAAAGAATACCGTTAAAACCACTTTGCGCTGCTTTGATCATTCACTTTCATGTCATTAAGTAGTCTAAGCATTTTATTATGAAGGGCTCTGTTTACAAATTAGACCAAAGAACACGTTTCCCACTGAAGATCAGCATATATATTGTATTTTATTTCAGACACACATGACACAACCTTAATATTAGAGCCAGATGATTAAAAGAACATTACCTGAGCCATGAGAGTCACTGAATGAGCTATGCTAAATTGGTTGTTTTCTGTTTTGTGATTAATTGTGCTTCTAAACCATATTTTAGTGTGCTTTGTTTTTCTGTCCCCAGTCATCCCATATTATTAAAGAGAAATTCTGCATATCTCTCCTGGAGTCCAATTAAGGATTTGCATCATGACTAGATTTTTCACTTTAATTACTGTATATAAAGTAGGTTTTGACTTATTTCCATATTTATCAAACTATGCAGAAGAAGCAAAATTCATCAAATAAACAGATATCTGTGGCTATAATTGCAGCCTGCATTGCGCATGTAGGAAGAAAATATGAGGGTCCAAATTTCATTATGTAGAACATAATAAACATCTGAATAATTAAACTGTGTATAAATCATAGGCTTGGCAGTAGTAAGAATGGGAGACACCTACATTTGATCCAAAAATATTTTAAATATATTTCTAAAAATACAGCAAGAACATTAAACAATGAGTTGAGAAAACTTGCATCTTATCAGGTCAAAATATAACATGGGATAATGTGCATTAAGGCATTTAAAAATTAATTGCTATAGATGATAAGCTTTCTCTGTGCATTGATTTCCAGCCCTCCTTTTATAACAAATAGAATACAGCTGGAAAGAAACTAATATTAGCAATCATTTTGATGATTTTCTTTGTACTTATTCTGTAAATAATTGACTTTGTGAAAGTGACCCACCAATTTCTAGGATTAAGAAAAACACCTGGCTTCTAAATGTTTATAATTTATTTGTTAATTCATTAACAATTAATTAATTTATTGAGATGGGTTCTTGCTATGTTGCCCAGGTTGGCCTCAAATTCCTGGGTTCAATTGATCCTCCTGCCTCAGCCTCCCGAGTAGTTTGGATTATAGGCCTGTGCCATTGCATCTAGCAGAACATTTATAATGTAATGCCCTAAATAAACATCCTACCTACAAATGTTTAGCCATATTTCTTATTATGTGTGTTTAATTGTTTATTAGAATAATTATAACTAATAAATATAGGGGCTTTATTTTTATTATATTAAAAATTCCATGATGGGTAGTATATTAATATCATGACCAAGATATTAGCAACTTACCAAGACTGGAAAACCCAGGATTTCTTTTAAGCATGATTCTTTAACTTTTAAGACATTCAGGGAAAAAGAACCGTTTCAAATGGTTTTATCTTTGGTTATGTTGTCTCTAGTGTCACAAATTAATTGGGTTTATTAATTTCAAAAATTTCAAAAAGACATTTCAATTTAAATTTTTAGCATAGTTGAGCTCCTGACAAGGAAAGTTTAATTCTAGTTATTGTAAGGCTTCTACGGGCTTTGAATTAATTTATCTTGTAAGCCTGCTGCGACTGTAGCTGGTTACTTTTGAATTAGATATTAAGGACAGATAAAGTGATGAACCGCTTGTCTTCAGCTCTGTGCAGATTTATCATATTTTGATTTCCAGAAGTGAGGATGTCTAGAAAACAGGATCTGTTTAATGTGCTCTGACATGTTTCATTTTTTTCTATCAATTGATATAGGATTTTTTTTAACCTCCAAATGTCACAAAATGCAAACAATATGGGCTTTTCAAGGTAATGACAGTGAATTATATCAAGGCCACTGTGTTATAGCCCCGCTAGATAACTCGGGTACGTCTCAACATGCAATGTATAGGGACAGACGATGTACAGATTCAGTGTGGAGGTGTTGTGTGTGTTTAATTTTTTGAGGGTGAGGAAATAGGGTTGAGTTCGCTCAAATAATGAGGTACTGTACATATCTTTGTACTAATGATTCTGATAACTGTATGGATACTGTCTCCATCTCTTCTAGTGTTTCAGCTGGCATTTCTAGACTGGCCCCCTATTCCCCTCTTAAGGTTTATAATCAGAAAACTGATAAACAGTAAAAAAATAAAATCTCAACGGATTGTATGTAAGCACATTAAAAGTGATTAGCAGACTTGAATAGAATCAATTGGGTGGATATTTAATGGTGTCTCATCAGAAATAACTGGTTGTTTGGTTTAATATTAAATGTTCATGTTTTTACCAACCTATTTCTATAGATGAAGTCATTTATATGGTCATATAATAAGGGGATATCAGGCTATGGAACCAGGAGAGAAAAGTTTCAAAGTATTTGTCTATTAGAGAGTAACAATAGGGATAAAATGTTAAAGGGGAAATTGATAAAGATCGAATTTATAAATTTCTACTGTGCAAATTATACAGTTGGATATTCTGAATAGAGAACAAGGACTACATTCCATGAGCCAAATCTTCATCTTACAAAGACAGTTTTAAGTAGGTAGAATTTTCTAGAAGAAAGAAAAACTATGATTGACATCTACATTTCATGGATAATTCTGAAATGGCTTCCTATTTCCTTTACTGGTTTTGACAATAACAATAATTTAGGAAGTAAGTAGTATTTGAAAAATATTTGTTTTAATTTACAAAATAGATTTGCTTTGTACAATACATGGTGCAGAATCATCAAGATAGATAATTTCCCCTTCTGAACAATAGAATGTTGTTCCTTTTATTCTTGCAGGGTTCTTATAGGAAGCATCTGCTGCTATCTAGAACTCTTATCAACTCAGGAAGACATATATCATTGTTTATTTTTCTATTATTCCCTAATCAAATCTTAGGCTCCCATTATGGAAAAAATATATGTAAAGTAGTCTAGTAGGGAACTTGCTGGTCTTTGCCACTGATTTAGAATCTGAGGGACTGAGGCCTGGGAAATTGCATTGTAAGCAATTATCCTTGTGCGTTAACAAACTTCAGTTTGCATTCTGAAAAACTGTGTGCATATAACACATTTATTATAAGCATTACTGATATAAAGAATGTACCATGAAAAATTAAAAAAAATAAAATCTACAACATTCTTTACCGTAAATTCCATAGAGCCAATTGATTTTCACAGTGTGATTTCTGTAATTTTTGTTCAAGTCTTTTTTTCTGTAGCGAAAGTATGGTGGAAACTGATAAGGGAGTTTAGTTTCAACGCGCATGTTGGTTGACAGTTTTTGTTTAAAAGTGGAAAATAAACCAACGAAGATGAATGTTGGAACTCGTTAGTCAATGATGTAATGTCTCTCCTGAAGAGGATACTAGTTTTTGAATATTGGAAGACTGTATCTTCAGTTTTTTTGTGTTATTCATGAAGAAATGGCTATAGAAAGGACACATTTTAAGATGAATCTATATTAGTGTAGACAACAAAATCAACAAAAGAGTAAGCCTTGCTTTGCAACATTTTTCAAGTTTTGTGGTGTGAACACACTTACCTCGCCAATTTTAAGCTACCAATATGATGTCACGTAAAGCAGAGTTGGGAGGTGTTGTCCAGTAACATGCAATTCTATACCATTTCCACTCCAGTGATACCGTAGATGTGAATAACCTAAGAACAAGATAAAACTAAGTTGTGATCACTGAAAATGAAGAGTCTTCGGGACGTAATACCTTTATTTTAAAAATAATTTGCTTCGATAATTTTTAATATATTGAAGATATTTAATGTAATTTAACTCAAAAACATGGTTTTATTTTTAATGCTGATTGTGTTAAACAACTGGCTTATGAAAATCCTGAAAGTTTAATAATTTAAAATTAATTAAAATATAAGCAGAAAGATTAGACATTTCTCGAGGGGATAGATAGATATATAGACAGATTACTCCTATAATGGATTGCACACAGTTTACATACAGGCATGTGGTAGGTTGTTGCGTGTGTGTATTAACATCACACCATAAGAATAAGCATTTATTCAGTGCCCCCAAGGCTAATGGTTGTGAGAAATGGAGAAACATGACTTCTTTTTAACCTCAGACACTCATCACACACTTGTGTGAAAATGTTAAGATAATATAGTGATTAATGTAGAATGAAGGGGTGGGGGTGTAGCTCAGTGGTAGAGCACGTGCTTAGCATGCTCAAGACCCTGGGTTCAATCCATAGAAGCAAAAAAAAAAAAAGAAAGAAAGAAAGAAAAAAGGAAAGGTAGAATGAGGTGCTGAAGTATGGAGACAAACTGATAGCTCTATGATGACAATAGATGGTGTTAGAGGTATTTTAGAAGAGGTGGGACTTAACTGGGGAAAATGCAAAATGGATAGTCAAACCTAGACACTGATCTCATATTATGGAAGAACAACAAAATTAGCTGGATAAACACACAAGAGTCAGGAGATTTTCTCAGATGTTTTGTTTGTTTGTTTATGGTACTAGGAATAGCACCCAGGGCCCAGTGCAGAAAAATTACAGAAAAATTCAGTGATATAACTTGAGCCATATCTAGTCAATGGTGTTAGGATTATGAGTGTCTAGCTACAGGATCCTTCAGTCTAGTCTTTTGGGCGTGCATTCTCTGCCCTCATCCTGTAGGATCTGTTTTCCTTCCGTTCCTCCTTTCTTGTTTTCTTAAGCATCTTTGGTCTTCTCTTCCACCGTCCCACTTCCTCCTCTGAGCATTGGTCCACCTCTGGATCCTTGTGCCATGCTGTTCCGGTTCTGTTGGCCAACAAACACAAGAATCCTGTAGGGTCAGCCAAAGGTAAATTGGTTTCTGCATTGGTCTGTTTTACAACATGCTTTCTTCTTATCTGCAGCTAAGTGTCCAGAGTGAAGCTGGAGGGAACCCACACTCCCCACTAAGTGAAGGCACTCCCACAGGGTGGAGATGTTCTCACAAATGCAAACGAAGCCAGTTTTAAGGAAGCTTGCCATTACCTACAGTCTAGGAGAGAGAAGGGGGGATTCTCTATTCCAGGCAAGAGGGTTCTGTTAATAAGATTCTCTCTCTCTCTTTCTCTTTCTTTCTGTCTCCCCACCCCTCCCTCTCTTCCTTTCTTTTGTGGTACTGGGGATTGAACTCAGACCCTCACCCACTGAGCTCTATCTCCAGTCCTATTTATTTTATTTGGGATAGGGTCTTGCTAAGTTGCTGAGGCCAGCCTCCAATCTACAATCCTCCTGCCTCAGATAGCTGGGATTACAGGTATGCATTACCACACCGAATTGTTGCTCCTTTTTGAAGCTTTTAAGAAATATAGCAATATCTACATTCACTTCTTTTTATAATGACATTGATTGCTGTTTAAAAACATGAAAAATGCCGGGCGTGGTGGTGCACGCTTGTAATCCCAATACTTGGGAGGCGGAGACCGGAGGATCCGGGTTCGTGGCCAGCCTCAGCTACTTAGTGAGGCCCTCCGCAACTTCGTGAGACCCGGTTTCAAAATAAATGATAAAAAATAGGGCCGGGGGTGTAGCTCGGAGGTAGAACGCCCCTGGGTTCAATCCCCGGTACCGCAAAAAATAAATAAATAAATAAATAAAAAATATGAAAAATAAATCTAGTATTCCAATTACTACATTCATTTGGTAGTCACTTATTTAAAACCCAGTAAGATTTTGAATGTTAGCCAGGCGTGGTGGTGCACGCCTGTAATCCCAGTACTTGGGAGGCTGAGACAGGAGGATTGCGGGTTGGAAGCCAGCCTCAGCAACTTTGTGAGGTTCTCAGAAACTTCACGAGACCCTGTTTCCAAATAAAAAATAAAATAGGACTGGGGGTGCAGCTTGAAGGTAGAATGCCCCTGGGTTCAATCCCCTGTACCACAAAAATTTTTTCAATGTTATTTGAGCAAAGATAGTCTAGCCCCCCAAAGGTACACATTTATTTAATTCTCTTTGTTTTTCCTGAATTCTGTTCTCCACCTATATAGAAGTCATGTCGATTTCTCTGGCTGGCCGTGGTTTCTTTCATTTCTGGCCTTGGGCACACTCTGTATGTTGTGCTTGAAATACTCTTGCGTTTGCTCTTTGCTTAGGAAAATCCTGCTCATTCTTTACATCTCGCTTTTCTCAGATCTCGGTGACCTCTTCTGAACCCTTTGCCTGAAAACTGAGTTAGCTGTGTTTCTGTGTGGTTCACTGACCATCTTATCCAGTCGATAAGCCACATGAAATCAAAGATGGGGTGTGTCTTGTTGATTTTCTTCTCTTCAGTGCATGGACACCCAGTACATTTTTTTCTTGAATGAATGAACGATTTGACCTGAGACATAGAGTCATCTGTGATACTGACTGTGCCCGATGCTACTACGTATCCACCAAAATGCTTTCTCCCTCAGTCTTTGAGAAACAGAACACGTACATTTTAGCTGAGTACATGTATGCCTAGTGAAAGACTGCATTTCCCAGCCTCCTTTGCAGCTAGGTGTGGCCACAATTAAATTGTGGCCGGGGAGCTACAAGCAAATGTGCTCGACTCCAGCTCTGGCTCATGCTTTAAAAGCAATAGACATGTGCACCACCTGCCCCTCTCCCTTCCCATAGGTTGAAGCACACCTCCTCGTAGGTTTTAAAGTAAAACGATGTTTTGAGGATGGTGGGGGAAATGCCTAGAATGAACTTGCATTTCCAGCAGACCTTGTAGACTGGAGTCACACTACCATCCTACCATCACTGCACTGTCTTCTCTGGACAGCTATATGGGGAGAGATAAAATTTGTCTTGTTTACACTACTGAATTTTTTTGTGCGTTTTCAATATGAGACATAGACTGTGTATAGTCTGCATATTTCAGATGGCTAATCAGTAAATTGATGAATGTGCTAGAAATTTATTGCTGATCATTGGCATCCAGTGCCAAGAATGTACTTACCTCTTCCTCTGATCATGAGACAAACTCATTTTAGGTAACTGGCTTACACATATCTCTGCTAAGATTTCTGGTTAATTGCTCTTTTCCAATCTACATTTCTTTTTTGGTTTTGCTTTTTTTTTTTCCCTTTGTGGTACTAGGGATTGAACCGAGTTATATTCCCCAGCCATTTTTTATTTTTTATTTGAAAACTGGGTCTCATTAGGTTGCTGAGAGTCTCACTAAGTTGCTGAGGCTGGTCTTGAACTTGTGATCCTCCTGCCTTAGCTTCCCAAGTACTGGGATTACAGGTGAGTGCCACCAAGCCCGGCTTCGGTTTTGCTTTCACCCTTTGTCTCTCATTTCCCCTGCCATCTTTCTACAATTTCTGACATAGGGGAAAGAGGTGTTTGAAATAGCTTAAAAATGAAAATTTGACTCAATAAAAACCCAATTCTGAGGTGTTTGTAGGAAACCAGTAAGGATAGTACTATCAATTAATACTTCCTAAATGTTCCTGGCACTGAATGGACTAGAAAGGCGAATACACGGAGTTCTCAAAGAACTATTATCTTTTACTAGGCATGAAGTATGTGTGCATTAGATGACCACTGTTGAACTGACGTTTCTACTAAGGCTGCTTCAAAGGCCTTGTAATCCCAGTACTTAGGAGGCTGAGATCAGAGGATCCAGGTTCGCGGCCAGCCTCAGCTACTTAGTGAGGCTCTCCGCAACTTAGTGAGACCTTGTTTCAAAAAAATAAAGTATAAAAAATAGGGCCGGGGGTGTAGCTCGGAGGTAGAATGCCCCTGGGTTCAATCCCTGCAACTGAAAAACAAAAAAAAGACCAAGACTCTGAGCAAAGTCTGTCATTCCTCATGTGGCCTAGCTGCGAGCCACATGCCCAGCCTCATTTAGCAATATGATTCCATGCCCTCTTAGTATTATTTCAGTTTCTTACTTTACTATCTTCCAACCAATCACAGGGCCTTTGCACCTGCTCTTTTGTAGGGAACGCTCCTTAATACCTTCTTAGCTATTCTTTAATTCATAGTTCAAGTTCCACAAATCTAAACCTTAGCTTTGGTTTTCACTCCTTTAGGACACCTTACCTACCCTGCTTTTATATACTTTAGTATAAAATTAATTTTTCTTTTGTGGTGCTATGGATCAAACCCAGGGCCTTAAGCATGCTAGGCAAGTGCTATACCATGAAGCAACAGCCCATGCCCTAGAAAATTCTTTTTAGCATGCATTACAATTTTATTATTGAGGATATCCTTTTGTGCCATTATCTAGTTAGTCTTTGACTACCTAATTAGACTATCTGATCCATGAAAATAGGAATTTTGCCTATATTTTGTTCATTATTATATCCTTTGTATTTTATATAATGGCTGAAATATAGGCTATAATGAAATATTTGTGGAATAAAAGAAAACAATTCTTCCCTACTTTTTTTCTTCCTTCCTTATTTCTTTTCCTTTCCTCCCTTGCTCCTTCCTTCCCTCCCTCCTTCCCTCTTTCCTCTCTTTCCTTCATTCTTGCTATTTTGGGGGGTATGCAACCATGAATAATAAATAACCTGATTATATTTGGATTAATCAAGAAAACAGGCCAGAAAATACAAATAAACTAATTATTTTGAAAATGTCTTAGCCAGGCACGGTGGCACATGCCTGTAATCCAGTACTTGGGAGGCTGAGACAGGAGGATCACGGGTTTGAGGCCATCCTTGGCAACATAGTGAGACCCTCAGCAACTTTGCAAGAACCTGTTTCAAAATAAAAAATAAAAAAGGGCTGGAGATGTAGCTCAGAGGTAGAATGCCCCTGGGTTCAATCCCCAGCATTACATACACACACACACACACACACACACACACACACACACACAGACTAAAAAAAGTCTTTAATTTTTTGGTTAAATAAATGATTGTAGTTACGGTGGGCATTGCAGCAAACAATGTTTAATTTTGATGAATATTGATTTGGGTTTTACAATCCAAAATGTATCTTAAGTTTATAAAAAGGGAGCTAAGAGTGCTGAGAACTTTACCTTAGCAGCATTTAAAAAATGTTTAAGCTGGGCATGGTGGTGCATGCTTGTAATCCCAGTACTTGGGAGGCTGAGACAGGAGGATCATAGGTTCGAGGACAGCCTCAGCAAGTAGTGAGACTCTCATCAACCTAGTGAAACCCCATTTCAAACTAAACATAAAATAGGACTAGGGGTTTAGCTCGGAGGTAAAATGTCCCTGGGTTCAATCCCCAGTAACACACAAAAAATATATTTACGATATTCCAGTTACTTTGCATAAGGACTGGAAACACACCCAGTAAGGAACAACCCAGTCCTTTCCCTCCATTCGATGAGAGCATTTCTTACTTCCTATTTCATAGTAGGACCTTTTTGTTCCTTTTATTTTATTTTATTTATTTTATTTTTTGTGGTAGTGGGGATTGAACCCAGGGGCATTCTGCCTCCGGGCTACACCCCCAGCCCTATTTTTTATTCTTTATTTTGAGACAGGGTCTAAGTTGCAGAGGGCCTCACTAAGTAGCTGAGGCTGGCTGTGAACTGGCGATCCTCCTGTCTCAGCCTCTCAAGTACTGGGATTACAAGTGTGCGCCACCATGCCTGGCTTCAGTTTATTTTTAGAAATAAACTGTTCAGTTTTTGTTCAGTTTATTGCTTTAATTGATAATCGAAGAAACTGTTTGTTTACAGAGGCATACAGCATTCGCTTTCTACTGGAGACCTAAGGATAGCATAATGCAGCATGTTTGGAAATGACAGTACTATTCCGTTTACTTTTGCGGGACCACACTTAGAATCGAGGAAGCAAATCTGTCGCACCTTGACCCACATTTTCATTTATGACTCTTTTATTCTGTCATCTGTAACAACCTGATTCATCTTCAACTGGATAATAGCTTTCTGAATCACACTATGGATGGGGCTCCAATCCCAGAAGGCAAATTTGTGAGTTTTAGATAAATGTCACGTATTTTTGTTTAATTATCTCAAAATATATAATACAGCAGGGGTGAACGGCAGCTGTGTGCGGACGTATATATTCAAGACTTCTCTGGCTGGTTTTTGGCCCAGGCTGCCTCGGTTCCCGTCTCTTTGTTTACCATGTGCAAAGAACTGGATCAACTTTCAAACACTTTATTATGGTTTAATGGGGGAATCATTAGTAGATGGGTTTAACAGACCCAAATGCTAGACGCTCAGTGGTTTATTTTTCAAGATTAAAATAATGTCTGTTTCTAACCTTCAGTAGTTTAAAGCAAATTTGCATACAGCTGTATCCAGTTAAGTGCCTTTCAGACTTGTTACATTAAGAATGTACAAGCATTAAGAGTGCTTGTAATACAATTGACTTTAGGCTGAATTTTTACATTAATGGCCCCCTTTGTTATTTAGCTGGCATTAAAGGCTTAAGTACAAGAAAATCCATGTACAAAGAGTATCATTTTTATTTTAATTTAAATTCCCAAGAAATTTAGTGACTAAAACATCCGTTATGCCATTTGGAATAATTTTTTCCCCCCTAAAGCTCTTTGTAGCAAGAGACCAATGTTAGCAGAATCCTCAAATGTGGTTACCTCCGGATTGCTGAGCGAACTGATAAAGACTGAAGGGAGGGAAATTTTAAGCATAATGGCTAGGGGACAGAAAGCTGATGTGGGTTTGGATGTTTCCTAGGATGCTGTTAGGAAAAAGGGCTGTTTGAGGGATGGGAACCAGTATGGCAGGAGGCTGTGCTGCCCGGGAGATGCCAGGCCACTGGCAGACCAGGAAATGTTTTCAACCAACCTCCACGCAAACCCTTTGCACAGCTTTTCTTTCTAACAAGTGCCTACAAATGATGCTATTTATGTGACATATGCTTTTTTTTCTTTTTTTTTTTTTTGTAGTACTGGGAATTGAACCCAGGGGCATTCTATCTCTGAGCTACACCTCCAGCCCTATTTTATTTTTCCTTTTGAAACAGGGTCTGGCTAAGTTGCTGAGGGTCTCACTAGATTGCTGAGGCTGGCCTCGAACCTGAGATCCTTCTGTCTCAGCCTCCCAAGTACTGGGATTATAGGAACGCGCCAGCACGCCCAGCTGCTTGTTTATTTCTATCTGTAATGGGAACCATTTAGTGCCTAATAAGATGTTTACTTCTCTAGACATAGTGTGGTATTCCAGGTAAGTGGATATTATAGTTGATTTTAATGTCACATCTTGAAAATATACTAGTCTGTGATCCTATTCCTCAGAAATCATGCCGTAACTCTGCACAAAGTGCCAGGCCAGGAGCTTTGCTTTCTTAGTATTTAAGAAATGGCCTTGGAAATGGTTAATGACCCAGGACCTTGTAGTGGCCTTCACCATCTCCATTCTGAATACTGATCCTAACTGAAAGTTAGTCCAGATAAGGATATGAAAGGGAAGGAGACCGCACTGAATTCATGATGGAAATATAACCTTTTAGCCTGGTGTGGTAGTGTATTCCCATAATCCCAGTACTTGGGAGACTGAGGCAGGAGGATCGCAAATTTGAGGCCTGCCCCAGCAACTTAAGAGACTCTGTTTCAAAATAAAAAATAAAAAGGGGTGAGGGCATAGCTCAGAGGTAGAGTGTCCCCGGGTTCAAGTCCCAGGACGAAATAAAATAAAATAATAAAATAAAATAAAACCTTTATGTTTGAAACTTTTCCCCTTTTATTTGTTCTTTTTTTCCTGGAAGTAAAGTCCTAAGACATATTTGATTAATTAAAGGATCTAATAGTTGACTTTTATATTATTATTATTATTATTATTATTATTATTATTTGGTGCTGGGAAGTGAACCTGGGGTCTTATGCATGCTAGGTAAGTGCTTTTGCACTGAGCTACATCCCTTCTCCCTTGACTTCCAAATTAATGAGTGTTTATTACAAAATCATACTCTCTTTGGTCTTTGGCTAATTTTTTTTAAAAAGAGTGCTGCTTGAAATTAATCTATCTGACATAATTTGAGAAGTGACATTTCAATGAAGGAGATGAAAAAAACTAAAATGGGAAGAGACTGAGGTTTGAAATGATATCTCTTGACTGGGGCAGGTTTATTACTGGGCTACCATTGAGTGCTAAGTCCACAGGAAGACACAACAAGTATCTGGAGAGTATGGCCAAAGAAAATATCTGGTAGAACAAGGAAATACAGCAAGAACCTCCCGGCAGGTGGGTGGAGCCTCACAACCTGGCCATGCTCCAGAAGTGTGGCATGGTGACACTGGTATCTTGTAAATATTTCAGAGAAGTTGGCCATCAAGATGTAACCAGAAGCTGAGTGTGGTGGCGCAGGCCTGTAATCCCAGTACTTGGGAGGCCGGGACTGGAGGATCACAGGTCTGAGGACAGCCTCGGCAACTTAGTGAGACCTTGTTTCAAAATAAAAAATAAAAAGTTCTGGGAGTGTTGCTCAGAGGTAGAGTGCCCCTGGATTCAGGGTTGGATCTGAGTGATAAGGCAGAACCCCAAATCTGGGGTTGTGAACTTATGAGGCTACCAGGACTGGGCTGCAAATGCACGTGGATGAACTCAACCACAGACACCCTGGCAAGCTGGAGCCATCTCAGGCCTCTGCTACCTGGTGAGATGCTTATCCATGGTCTTCATGGACAAATGCAGGGGTAGCTAGAACTTGCAATTTTTAATTTTTTTTTTTTTTTTTTTTGCTGTACTGGAGATTGAACCCAGGGGCCTTCTACCTCTGAGCTACATCCCCAGCCCTATTTTTTATTCTTTATTTTGAAACAGGGTCTCACTAAGTTGTGGAGGGCCTCACTAAGTAGCTGAGGCTGGCAGCGAACCCGGATCCTCCGGTCTCAGCCTCCCAAGTACTGGGACTACAAGCGTGTGCCATCATGCCCGGCCGAACTTGCAATTTTTAGAGATAATCCCAAATTTAACATCCTAAGTTTTAAATGTTGTAATTAAAATAGATAAAAATAGAGTATATCTGAAATGTTGATGGGCCAGATCAACACGTTTTCCATGCTCACGCTGTATTCTTACCATGGTTTACAAGGTCCTGCGTCCTCCTCCTCCTTTCTCATTGTGCTGTCGCCTCACAAACACGGCACTAGCATTTTGTTTTCGTATTGGGCATTCACCCCAGGGGCATTCTACTTCCAAGTTACACCTCCAGCCCTATTTTATTTTTTATTTTTATTTTGTTTTGTGGTACTGGGGCTTGAACCCAGGGGCATTCTACCTCCAAGCTACACCCCCAGCCCTTTTTATTATTTAAAAACAGGTTCTCACCAAGTTTCTGACAGCCTCACTAAGCTGTTGAGGCTGGCTTCAAACCTGTGATCCTCCTACCTCAGTCTCCCAAGTACTGGGATTACAAGCATGTGCCACCACACCCAGCTTTTATTTTTATTTTTCTTTACGGTACTGGGGATTGAACCCAGGGGCATTCTACCTCCAAGCTACACCCCCAGCCTGAATTTTAATTCTTTAATTTGAAACTGGGTCTTATTAAGTTGCGAAGGGCCTCACTGAGTAGCTGAGGCTGGCCGCAAACCTGTGATCCTCCTGTCTCAGCCTCCCAAGTACTGGGATTACAAGCGTGCACCACCACGCCCAGCTTTTATTTTTTATTTTGAAAAAGGATCTCGCTAAGTTGCTGAGGGTATCACTAAGTTACTGAGGCTGGCCTGGAACATGTGATCCTCTTGTTTCAGCCTCTCAAGTACAGGGATTATGGGCATGTATCACCAAATCCAGTGTGCACTGACATTTTTAAAGTTCTTCAAACAATTCTACTTCAGGAGTGCTCTTCAATCTTTAATTTTTTTTTTTTTTTTTTTTTTGCGGTTCCGGGGATTGAACCCAGGGGCATTCTACCTCCGAGCTACACCTCCGGCCCTATTTTTTATCCTTTATTTTGAAACCGGGTCTCACAAAGTTGCAGAGGGCCTCACTAAGTAGCTGAGGCTGGCCGCGAACCCAGATCCTCCGGTCTCCACCTCCCAAGTACCGGGATTACAAGTGTGCTCCACTATGCCTGGCTCTTTAATTTGTTTATTGATTATATCTAATTAACTTCTGATATCTGAGTCAAAATGTTACCTCTTAGAAAAGTTGTTCCTGAAAAATCCTTTCCCTCAACCCCCAAAGATAAGTTAAATATTGCTCTTATAAGACTTTGAACTTTTTGTTCATCCTAACTACCCAGTGTCCCCACACCCCTTTTATTTTGGTGGTGGTGGTTGCAAGTGTCCAGTAATTTGTTTAATGCCTACTTCTTCACTAGACTATCAATATCAAAAGTTTTGGGATTTGTGTTTTCTTCAATGCTATTTTCCCATGACCTATAAAGGCCTTCAGAATATATTTACTGAATGAATCAATGAACTAAGCCCAGACACAGCAGAACTAATACATTTCTTGGGATAGTGCATGTGAGATCTCTCCATGGTCCTGAAAATGATTTCCGAAAAGACATGGCTACTTGATCTTTTCTTTCTTTTTTTTTTCTTTCTTTCTTTCTTTCTTTCTTTCTTTCTTTCTTTCTTTCTTTCTTTCTCTTTCTCTCTCTCTCTCTCTCTCTCTCTTTCCTTTCTTTCTTTCTTTTCTTTTCTTTCTTTCTTCCTTCCTTCCTTCCTTCCTTCCTTCCTTCCTTCCTTTCCTTCCTTCCTTCCTTCCTTCCTTCCTTCCTTCCTTCCTTTTCTTTTTCTTTTCTTTTCTTCTTTTCTTTTTTCCATCTCTTTATCTTCTCCTTCTCCCTCCTCCCTTCCTCCTCCTCCCTTCCTCCTCCTCCCTTCTTCCTCCTCCCTTCCTCCTCCTCCCTTCCTCCTCCTCCCTTCCTCCTCCTCCCTTTCTCCTCCTCCTTTTCCTCCTCCTCCGTCTTCTTCTTCATCATCATCATCATCATCATACTGGTTATTGAATCCAGGGGCATTCTACCTCTGAGCTCCATCCCCAGCCCTATTTTGTTTTTTTATTTTGAAACAAGGTCTCACTAAGTTGCTGAGGGACTCTCGAAGTTGCTGAGGCTGGCCTCCAACTTGTGATCCTCCTGTCTCAGCCTCCCACATAGTGGGATTACCAGGCTAAGATATATGAGAGAAGGGAAGGGAACTAATGAAACAAACTAACATTTAATTGCTCCCTTCTATGTACATGGTTCTCTTTTCTACATACATAATCATAGTTAATCTTCACAACAGTGCAGTGATATAGATATTATGATGTCGTTTTAGAGTTGAAGAAACTGACCCTCAGAGAGATTGGTTTTCAGGAAGTCCCAATTCTCAGGAGTGGCCAAGATGATACCCACAAAAGCGGCTTGTGGGACTGTAAAGCCATTAGCACAGGTGCTGGGCTGTGAGAGTTGGCTAGAACTCCAGAAAGCCTTCTTACCTCGAGGTAGGATTAGCTTCATGAACTCATACAAGAGGTTAAATCTGTAGTTGTGGCAAGTGGACTCATGCCAGCTTCAGGGAGGAGAAGACAGCAGAGTTTGTGAATCAGCTAAGGTCTACATCGTAGAGCCAACCAGTGACAACACTTGCCTTTCCAAGATGAGTTTTCAAAGACAATAGCTTCCGTTTAGCAAATAATGGGAATGTTACCATAAGACTAGTTAGCAAACCAAAGGCTAGTGCCCTTATTTTTAGGTCATGTTTTGATAAAGTTTAATCCTGAGAAGAACAGGTAATAATTTCACTATTGCAGATTTTTCTTTAGGTTGAAGAACACCTAGAAATGAGTAAGAGGTGCACCTGAATCTTCTAAAATATCTGGATCACCCCTCCAAATGTCCTCATCCTAGAACCTGTGATGTATTGCTTGGAAGGGATACTCAGAATACCAAACATTTATTTGCCCTTGCAGCCTTTGAAATGAAAGCTCTTTGAAAGGAAAGAGCTACTGAAGTATGCACTAGGGATCCTTAGTTGAGGATGCCTGCAGCATCGCACCTCTGGGTTGTTCACAGTTGACAGGTAAAAATCCCCACTGTTCACATTTCCTTCTGCATTCTTTGACTCTTTCAAGAACTCCACCTCAATGATACCATCCCAGTCCCTCCCAGCTGCAATTTATTTATTATTTATTTATTTATTTATTTTTGGGAACCCAGGGGTATTCTATCTCTGAGCTACACACCCAGTCCTTTTTATTTTTTAACTTTGAACCAGAGTCTCACTAAGTTGGTGAGGCTGGCCTCAAACCTACAATCCTCTTGTCTCAGCCTTCCAAGTATTTGGATTAAAGGTGTGTGACACCATGCATAGATTTATATACAGCATAAGAAAGTGTGCATTTTCTTGGGCCCTGATTATCGCTGGCAGTGGAGGAGTCATAGAATACAGAGGGTACTTGATAGAATCTGGCTCTCGCATACATACTTAAAAACTTAAAAAAGGCTTTACCGATGAAGTATGAATAAGCTTCCCTCATTCATTACACAGTGAGGCTGTTCATATTCAGTTTTGAGCATCTATTAAATTGTTTCTATATTATCCCTTAGGTTTTCAGATGTACACAACTTAGACATGTATAGACTATTAAACAGTCAACAAACCTGTTGATATGTTTAAGTTTTCTAGAAATGACAGTGTCTTCATATCTCATTAGGCACTCATTTAATTCTACAGTTTTTACCTAATTTCTCTCCTGTGAAAAATGATAAAGATGTGTTATGTACAGGAAATTATGACGTGGAAGTTAGTGTTCTAAAAAGTAGCTATTAATTTCATTGCACAGAAGACAAAAAATATACACTAACATCTGGCATCACTTTCTGCCTATTTTGACCCATGCAAGGTAAGGTATATAGTAGACGCTTAAAGTAGAGTGCTCCACAAGTATAAGGTCCGACTAGAAAAGAGATGAGATTTCTTTTTATTTTTATTTTACATGCTTTTATTGGTGCATTGTAGTCTCACATGACAAATGAATATCAATTTGATGCTAACATACATGCACACAGCTCTTAGATATAGTTACCAGCCTAAAGGAGGCGCGTTCACGCACATGAGCCCGAGTGACTAGTAAGTTAACATACTCTTGGGGTCTAGAAGCAACGACATGAGGACAATGAGCAATGTTAGCTTTAGCAAAGTGAAACTTGTCATCCTTTTGTGATTTAGACCTGCTATAAATAGAAACGGTTTAAAAGGTGTTATTTAGGAGTTTCCATTATGCAGCTGTCTATTTAAATCATTTAATTTTGGCATCTCATCCAACTCCCAGTCTCCATCAGAGACAAATAAGGAGCCATATGCGAAGGCATCTGTGGAAATCTTCCTTTTATTTATGACAGCATTAACGTGAGATTCTGATGTCAGTTACTTAACAATAATAGACGTTCCTTCGCACCTATAGTGCTGGGTTACTTGGGCATATCCCTCAGTGGTATCTTATACCTACTGCTGTTTGCTTCATTATATACAGATGCACAGCAGTGGAGACAGTAATAGTCTTTCTTAATTAAATAAAGCTAAATGTTAATTAGTCCGAAAAATTGATTTATTTTCAGCGCACGAAACTTTTCATAGCGGGACTCTCACTTTTAAAGAACAGGTTGTATTCTCATTTAGAACTTTCCAATTTCCTCCTTTATTTTGGGTTTGTATGTGGAGTCTTGTGGTGGGATCTAATCGTCATAGAGAAATTATAGGTCTACAGATGTTTTCAAGATGTTCCTCTGTCAGTAGCAGATTATCCCCTGTAGCAAAATCTCATTAAAGTGCAATTTACAGAGCTCTGCTGATGTTGCCATCAACCAAAATTAAAGGCATTAATTTTTCAAAGTTCACAGAAGTCCTTACATAAATGATGTAGCAGTTTGCAAGAACAATTTACAGAAGCGTTATTTGCAGAATTAACCTACATTAACAGAACAAATGTTGTAAGGGTGGGAGAAAGGGCTGGGCAGTGAAATCGCAGCTGTTCCCCGTTTTCTATGAGGTGGCTGATGGAGAGAAGTGTTGAAATGTAACAATGACTACTTGCTGGGTGAAAAGTTGAGATGGGAAAACAGAGATCCGCACGACCTCGCGAAAGAGTTAAGCTTACAATAGAGTGATCGCCAGTTGGGGACACCCCGTGAGACCTGAAATTCCACTTGGAAACATCTGTAGTCGATATCTTTAAAAATATTCTCATTTAGAGAATGAGTTTATGTAGCTCATGTTGTGAGTATTTCTCTTCGATAAACTGCCAAATGTTTGAGAATTTATTATCTGTACCTCGACTGAGTCGAGCGAAAAGTTGTGTACCATCGCGGTGTTCAGAGCCCACGATGCTAAGATGTGGCTTTCTCCTGGTAGAAGAGAGAGACTTTTTTTTTCTAGCATGTTTGTATTTCTTTCCAATATGCCTCTTTTCCCCCAAGCAGAATCTTGACTATTAAATTTAAAATATCGTAGCTGAATCTTCAAAAGGAGTAGAAATTTCTGAAATTAAAAATAGGAAAAAAGAAAAAAAAAAGACTTTGCTTTTGAAGGGTGTGTGTGTGCGCGCGATTTTGCTACCGCATTTGTTTTAGAACAGAGGGTCCAGTTCTAAAAACTCATTAATCTTTACTCGTCTTTTCCCTTTCATTACATTAGTTATTTCAGCCTGGATTTGAATCTCATTGTATAAATGAGAAGGCTCATCAATCCTACCTGGTCTCAGCCACTTTTCTCTGGAAGGCGAATGCTTTCCTGCGATTCCAGGCCTGGCCTCTCTTTATTTCAGGAAATTTGGGTGAGGCCTGGTGATTAGGGTAAGTGGCTGGGAGGATATCTGTGCCCGGGCAAGTTCGGTTTTGACAGTTTGCGTCAATGGCTAATACAAGCTGTTTCTGTTCAGTAGCTGGCCACTGGATGTGAAATTGTGTTCCTAATGAACAGGTGTGTGTGCACATCATACAATCGTTCCACAAATGCTCTTGTAGCCATACGAATTCTTGTGGTTTCAAGCATGCTAGGCTCCATTTGCTTTGTCTGGGTGCACACCCGGTTTGATTACACAGTTTTTTTTCCCCCTGTGAATCCCCAAAAAGTTCATGAACCTTTGTCAGGAAATTCACCTCTGGGTGAATTACTATGATAAATAGGCCTTTTAGAAATCTTAAAAAATTCAAAGAATATCACGAATAAGATTAAAAAATAAAAACTATGAAAAATCAGTACATGGGGAAATTTGGGAAGAACACATTTGGTATTGGTGAGTATAAGATTCAGGGTTGTGCTAATAAACTCCGTTGTTTGGGAAAGTTTCTTATCTCAAAATGACAGTTCCTCAAGGGACCAGGTAGAATAGATGTCCACTGGCCTTTCTATTGAGATTTTCATAGAGGATATCAATTATGTTCCGGAATGATGGTACCATCTGTTAACCAGGGGCTGATTTCAAATCATCAGATATTGGTAGGAACATTAAGCCTTGCTAATTTGCATAGTATCATTATCTCTAATACAAAAAATACATTTGGGAGAAAGTATTCTCTGGTCCATTCAAGTATGAAGACATCCACTCGGGTACAGTGTAAACCCTCTAATATTTACAATGGGTAAGGTCTGAAGACATTGCTCATATCTGCCTTGAAATACAGAAAGCTGCAATTGTTACTTTATTATCTCTTAATAAATATGAGAAACTAACACATTCTAACTATGAATTTCATGAACAACTATAAAGTGCTAGTCAAAAATATTTTTGAATTTTATTCTAATTTTTTCCTCCATTAGATGTTCCTTAAATTGTTTCATTAATCTACAAACACGTGGTAGAAAATTCCTTCTTATAATACTAGTAATTTGCTCATTTAGATAAGGTTTTGTGCTTTGCTTAAGATAAACAGCTTACAGAAATATTGGCTGAATCATTTATTTTCATTTGTAATTTGATAATAAATATCCCGTACTCAGGCCAAACTTATTTAAAGAAATAACTAACCAATAGAAATAGTAACAAATATGACACAATACATATATGCACATTTATATTCACACATCTAATTTTAGGTAATAATTATATATCATCAGTACAATAGAATTAAAATTCAGATATTTGCTTTATAATTTGAGAATAATTACACACAAAATAATAACTCACAAAACACATTGCTTTAAAAAAGTGCCAACTAAGCAAGAAAACATTGAAAAATGACATATGCCTTTATTGAATGATGATAAATGTTAATTCATAATATCACTAAACATTCTTTCAGCCTTTGTTCTTTCATAAGTGGAGAAAATAAAAGTTTTTTTTATACTTGGTTGGCCAAAACTGAATTCTACTTCATATAACAAATTCTGGAGACTATATTTAAGACAAAGTCAGGGAGCACATTCTAGACTTCACTCACAATTCCTGGGCTTACCTAATCATAGGGACGATCCTCAGTCCTTGTAACTCCTGCCCTGTTACCCACAGACTTCCCTTCCATGGGAGAACTTCCCACAGTAACTCCATACCCTCCACAGCAGGCCACGCCCAACCTGGTTCCCTGTCATCCTAACAGTCCATCTTGAACCAATTTCTTTCCAGACTACTCAGGCTCTTACCAACTGTTGTGTCCTCCTGTCCTCTGTAGAAGCTTCCTTGGTCCTGACTCTGTTTTTCCATGTTTTAATTTAAAACAATGGCTTAGCAGGCCATGGTGGTACATGCTAGTAATCCCAGTATTTGTTAGGCCGAGACAGGAGGATTGCAGATTCGAAGCCAGCCTCAGTCACCTTCATCAACTTAGCTAGACTCTTTTTCAAAAAAAAAAAAATTAAAATAAAAAGGGATGGGGGGTGTAGCTCAGAGATACCCCTGGGTTTGATCCCCTGCATTAAAACAAAACAAAAAAACAGTGGCCTAAATAATAAAGGGAACTCAATATGTATTCCTTTTGCGAAATTTGGTCAGAATCAGTCCATACCATTGATCAATTACTATGGAATTGTAAAAATTACTATGGAAGAAATAGACATGTGCATGTGAAATGATGGGTCTAGTTAGGCAGCTGGTTATTGTTCATAATTTCTGCAAATGAAGCAGGCAAAAAAAAAAAAAAATGAAGCACCACACAGCCATGGCTAACCATCTGCACCCAGAGTTAGACAGAGGCGGAAGTGAATCTCCTCTGCTCCGGAAGGAGAAGGAAACCTTGCGTGCACAAAGCGAGAGAACAAGCAAAATACGCGAGATCCCACGAGAGCGTGGAGCAAAGCATTCTGGGAGTGCACAGGAGGGCTGAATTACTGCAGGAACCACTGGGCCTAGATGGGAGCCGAAATACAAGGGGGAAAATCAAGATAGCAGGATCAGGAATAAGAGGCCTAACAGCCCGTGCCACATTTTATAGGATAAATTAAGCAATGAAGTTTAAAATTAGTTATTATAAAATAAATACATATGTACAACATATTTTGAAGTATTTAAACAACACTAAAATGTATTTTTCTTTTTCCAAATACTTTATTTTGTATGTGTATACAAAATGATGCATTCAAATCCTTATGTTGAGCTGGGTGTGGTGGTGCACATCTCTAATCCCGGTACCTGGGAGGCTGAGATAGGAGGATAGCAAGTTTGAGGCCAGCTTCAGCAACTTAGTGAGACTGTTTCACACACACACACACACACACACACACAAAAGGGCTAAGGGTGTAGTTTGGACGTAGACTACCACTGGGTTCAATCCCCAGTACCACGAAAACCTAACCCCCCCCAAAAAAATCCTTTATGTTGTAAAAATAATATTAATCAGGTAGTGCTCCTTGGTCTTTATAACTATCCCTACTTTCCGTTTTATCTATGAATATTGCACAGATAAAGTAGCATGTTGGTCATAATAATACACAGAAAAAATAATTCTTTTCTTGAACATAACAAAAGTACTTAGCTATACATAGAGAAATCCTAAAAATATCATTTCCTAATAGTTTATTAGAAATTCGGGCTACTATGATTAGAGCAAATTTTAAAGTTTTTATGATATGAATGAGTAATCTATTGAAATAAAATCACCTGAAATAAAAAATTAAGTATACTGTCAACTTTAGAGGATATTTTATTTTATTTTTTATTTATTTTTTTGTGTGGTACTGGAGATTGAACCAAGGGGCGTTCTACCTCCGAGCTATAACCCCAGCCCTATTTTACTCCTTATTTTGAAACAGGGTCTAAGTTGCAGAGGGCCTCACAAGTTGCTAAGGCTGGCCAGGAACCTGCGATCCTCCTGTCTCAGCCTCCCAAGTACTGGGATTACAAGCGGGCGCCACCATGCCTGGCTAGAGGATATTTTAAAAACTAAATATTATGGATGCATATAACACCCCCAAAACAGTGAATACATCACTTTGGAAACTATTAACATTTGTTTGGAATACTCCAGGGAAACTGACTCAGGAAAATATCTTTCAGATAGGAAAATTGTTTAAGGTACTTCATTGAATATGAACAAGCCTTCAAACAGTAAATGTCTGTACAGAAAACTTTTTGGAATGACAGATAACATACTATCCACTGGTCACTTCATGCAAACAACCAATCTTTTATATAGGATCCTGACTAAATGTAGACTAATTTTCTTCCTCTCCTGTTTTTATAAAGTGTTTTGAAATATAGGTTCAGGAAGTATGTTTTGCTGGTTATGATAAGTAAAGGCAGTATATATCTCCACTTAATTGAACTTTTAGAGACTGCACATCAGGGCAGTCACTCAGTTAATGATTTTGAAAATCATAATTGGTTTCAAGACACTACATGATGGGGTAGCCATTTTGTTGCTTCCCGCTGAAAACTGGAACAAAATGGTGGGAGGAGACAAAAATGTTTTCATATGCACAGATGGATGAGATAAATAATTGTAATTCTTTTGGGTCAACTTTAAATTTAATGGTTCTTTTAAATCATCTCATCATTTTAATGTGGATGAAAGGAAAAATGTATTAAATAATGACAAGAAGAAAAGGTGTGTTTCTCTGAAACAAACTGGCTGTGGTTGGAAAGATGTTCATGTGCTTTGATGTTGGCCTCTTTGTCTTCAAACCTGGCTGCTTTTACTCTCTCCATGACTGTGGGACAGTCACTCAAAGTCTCAACTATTCTCTGTTGTAAAATGGGAACAACAATAATAGACCTAATAGGGATTGTGTGATGATTAAAAGAGGACATGTAAAGAATTTAGCGCTGTGATTAGCATTTGACAAGTATTCATAAATGTCATTAATATTAATTAGTAATATAAGTATAATTAATAACATCAATGATAAAAATAAAGTAATATGAAAATTGAAGCCAGTTGTGAAGTGATATAAAAGTTTTTATAAAGAGAACATGTCTCTTTCCTATTGCTGATATTATAATCCTTGAAAATATGTACTATTTAGTAAATAATTTATTATGCTATAGTAAAAAGAAATTTAAGTTGAGGAAAAATTCCATTCTGTAACTAGGCTCCGAAAGCAGAAAGCTTTTTAGAAAATACTCGACGCTAATACTATATATGTTGTTTTTAGTGGTATATAGTTATACATATACAATTATAGACATTTTTAGTTGAGAGTAAGATTTTATCCTTGAACAAAAAGGCCAACCAAAAACAAACAAAAACCCACAAACGCCCTAAAATTGCATTCATATCAGGTTGTACACCTCGAGAAGATTGTCTTGTCTGTCTGAGTTCTTTAGCACTTGTGGGAGGGTTCTTGTGAAATTTGAATTGGCCTATTGATCAAGCTTCAAGTCCAAGAACATCAGCATGATGGGCTCTTCATTATCATAGTGGAAGTATTTCAGACTTGAGGTAGGTGTGTGTGTGTGTGTGTGTGTGTGTGTGTGTGTGTGTTAGTATTAGATGCTACGACTATAGACATTTTTCAAAAGCAGGCACATGCCATTAAAAAAATCTATCTCTTTGAATCTATCTATTGATCTAGATTTTAGAGAATAGTGTATTTTATATACTTTTTTTTGGTACTAGGAATTGAATTCGGGGCATTCTATCTCTGAGCTATATTCATAGCCTTTTTCATTTTTTATTTTGAAAAAGGTTCTCTCTAAGTTTCTCAGGCTGGCCCCGAACATGTGATCCTCCTATCCCAGCCTCCCAAGTACTGGGATTACAGGTGTGTACCACCATGCTTGGCTATAGGTCCATTTATATATATCTGATAAGTAAATACATATGCTGCATATATACAGCACACATATTTTTAAAGTGTGCATAGATACATATTGATATTTTTGGTGTAATTGGTGTGTGTGTGTGTGTGTGTGTGTGTGTGTCCATTTTTATTTCAGCTTTTCCTTTCACCCTCCACTTCATAGTGTAGCTCTCCTCCCCAGTGATGCACGCATTCTGGAAAGTTCGCTTTCATTTTACAGGGAGGAGTGGCCAGACAGAACGAGCACGAGGATGCCTCATCTTCCCCTTTTCACACTTTTCCCTTTTTCCTTTCCCTCTTCGCATTACCTCTCCTTTGCTTCCCTTCTGTCCTTTCCCTTTGGCCACTCTGTTTTTTGGTGAGAAGAGTGTTGAGCTTTGCATTTTCTTTCTTCCAATCATTTTCACCTGTTTCTTAGTGAAGAGATTGATAGCAGGGCTAGTGCATGCATAGCCAATGAGGTACGACCCCTCCTGGACCCGACTCTGCTCATTCCCTTCCAGAACTGCGCAGGTGAGCAATTGGTTAGCGATGGTCTGAGCAGTAGGTACTCTGTGTAGTACGATTAAGGTGTAAAAACACCTCTAACACCTCCACCTGCTGAGGGACTCTGCCAGGTAACATGCCAGACACTTTATATTACTACTTTATTTTATGCACATAACCATGTGGTAGGCATTATTCATTCTCTCTCTCTCTCTCTCTCTCTCTCTCTCTCCCTCCCTCCCTCCCTCCCTCCCTCTCTCTCCTGTGTACTGGAGATGCAACCCAGGGGCATTCTAACTCTGAGCTACACTCCCATCCCTTTTTAAATTTTACTTTTGAAACAGGGTCTGGGTAAGTTGCTGAGGCTCTTGCTAAGTTGCTGAAGCTGACTACAAATTTGTGATCCTCCTGTCTCAGCCTCCCAAGTACTGGGATTTACAGGGGTGCGCCACCACACCCAGCTTGTGTCTCTCTCGCTCATTCTCTCTCTCTCTCTCTCTCTCTCTCTCTCTCTTTGTGGTACTAGGGATTGAACCCAGGGACATTCTACCTCTGAGCTATACCTCCAGCCCTATTTTATTTTTTATTTTGAAACAGGGTCTCACTAAGTTGCAGAGGGTCTCAGTAAATTGCTGAGGCTGGCCTCAAACCTGAGATCCTCCTGTCTCAGTCTCCCAAGTACTGGGATTACAAGTGTGTGCCACTACACTCGGCTATTATTCTCTTTTTGAGATCAATAGATGAGAGATGCATATGAATAGTAGATGAGCAATACAAGGTTTAATGAAGCCAAAAGCCTAGTGGTTGTGTTGGGAGGGTTATTCAAATTTGAACTCTTGCCTAACTCCAAAGCCCATGGCCTTATTGAGTCAATTTGTTTTATTTTACAAAGCCTACATTTTCCCCACATAATAACTTAATGGTATCTGGATAGGTGAAATATGGAGCTTTAGCCTATGAGAAACAGATGTGAGAGGTACATGATCCAGTGTTGACTGGAAGACTCATTTTCCCCCACATTTTTCTTTAGTGAAATATCATTTGAGGGGGAAAAAAACTTTCTCACGTTGATTCAGTTGAGAGTATTTTGATGGCTTAGAAGACAGAACACGATTTCAAACAAAGGATTTATAATAGAGAAAGCAACAGGTGTTTCGGGAAACTTAGGTTACAAATTAGTAATAATAACAGTCCAGTGCTCTTCCTCTGTGAAGAGCCAGGTCGTCTGTACTAGATAAACAGCCCCATCCTCCCACCCCAGCCAGAACGTGCAGAGCAGGCATGGCGTGCAGCTTGCTGGAGTCGTTCTCTCTGCAGACCCTGGGACATCTGAAAGCTTGTGTTGCAGATGTCAAACTCAATTTCATAATTTACCATCCAGGAATAAAAAAAAATCTGGGTTCTTGTTTTGCATTTTGAAAAATGCTAATTGAGTAAATAACAATAAAGTTTTTAATATTCACTTATGTGGTCTCTATAGAAATTAAAGAGTAGTGTTCTATTTGTTACAAAGCTATAGAACAACACGCATACACTCGGGGTAGTTTGAATTAATAATGGTTGTCATAATTTGTGTGTGCATTGAGGTGTAGGGACTTTTTATTACGGGAATAAATCTCTTAGTTTTTTTTAGACGAAAAGGATTTCGTTTCAGGGATTGTTTAGGTTTGATTTCTTCCCCGGTGCCTTCTAGCCTCATTCATGCTTTTGAATAAAAATAATAACTAGTTAGTGTGAAATCCTGTTTGAATGATAGAATTTCTGGGAAAAGCATTATCAGATGATTTTTTAAATTTATTTTTACTTTTTATTTTTTTGTGTGTGTGTGGTACTAGGGATTGAACCCAGGGACATTTTACCTCTGAGTTACATCCCCAGCCCTATTTTATCTTTTTATTTTGAAACAGGGTCTCACTAAGTTGCGGAGGGCCTCACTAAGTTTCTGAGGCTGGCCTCGAATCTGAGATCCTCCTGTCTCAGCCTCCCAAGTATTGGGATTACAAGCGTGCGCCACCATGCCGGGCTCATCAGATGGTTTTATATATCCTAGTCATTTGTAAGTTGTTGTGTAGGATTCTCCTGGGTATTATTATTATTATTATTATTAATCTTTGAGATGACTCTCAGGCCCATTGTGGCTTGAGCCTGAAGTCAGATGCACATTTGAAGTACACTGGGAGGCCTGGGTCCCCCTCTGGTATGCAGAGAGTCTTGGCACATCTGTATGCAGGGAAGCCCAGGCCACACAGGGAGTTGGAGGTGTTACAGAAGCAGGTTCAAGGCCAGTCTCAGCAACTTCCTTCTTTCTTTCCTTCCTTCCTTCCTTCCTTCCAGCAGTGGGAATTGATCCTAGGGGAATTCTACCTCCAAGCTACACCCCTAACCCTATTTATTTGTTTTTTAATTTATTTGTTATTTTGAAACAGGTCTCACTGAGTTGCTGAAGGCCTCACTGAATTGCTGAGACTGGCCTCAAACCTGCGATCCTCCCGTCTCAGCCTCTCAAGTACTGGGATTACAGGCGTGCAGCACACGCCCTGCTAGGCTTCAGTTTCTTTATCTATAAAGAGACATTATATTACTGCCTTCATCAATAGGGTGGTTGTGAGGATTTGGTAAATGAGATTGCGCATGAAAAGTATTTAGAAGGATATTTGTTACTTAGTGAGCACTAAATCAATGTTAACTATTATTTTACTTGCTCCTTATACCATCTCAGACTTACCTCATCTTGAGGTAGTATTAATGCAGCTTTTGCTTTGCATAGTTGCTTCAAAAATGTATGTTGAAAGTCTAGGGATATATGTGCATTATGACCACAAACTGAGTAGTATATTTACCTCTCTGTTTCTATGGGTTCTGCATCCTCAGATGTAACCAAGGGTGGATGGAAAATATTCAGAAACAAAATTGTGTTTATACTAAACATGCACAGGCTTTTTCTACAAATTTCCCCTCAACAGTGCAATACCGTGACTTTTATATAATATTTATGTTAGATTGGGTATTATGTGTAATCAAGAGACAATTTAAAGTATATAGTAGCATGAGTGTAGGTTATATGCAAACATTATGATATTTTATACATGGGACGCGCACATTCTAGGACTGATTTCTAGGGGGGGCGAAGGGGGTAATTGTACTTATAAAAATTAGCCAATTAACAAGTTGTGCTTTTGTTAACACTGATGTTTCCTACTTATTGTTCTGTGGGTTTAAACTGAGGATTGTGTCAGCATTATTGGATATTTGTACATCAAAGTAGTACAGATCATATCATATTTATATTTTGCCTAATTAGACAATGTATGACTTAAAATATTTAATGCTGTAAGTGCTCATAATTAGTAGAGCAAAGGTCATTTAAATAGTGAAACCATTATGTTCAAAACTTAAATGTCAGTAGAGGCCCAATCTCCTAATTTGGGGCAATTATCTGGTTCATTGACTTTTGTTGCGACATGCTTGTCATGATATATATTCAAGGTAGGGCTTAGAGAAGAAAATTTAATTAGATTTCTTCATTTACCCTTCATTGCAACTTATAGTAATGAAAAATCAAGAAACTAAAAAGTTGCTCAGTATCTGAATTACTAAAACATAAAAACATGATGCACAGAAATGTTATTTGTTTTAGAAAAGCAAATGAAGACTATTCTGGTCATAGATGTGCTGGCGTCGTTAATTTTAACATTCTGAAATGTAGTAAACACATCGAAGTGTTTAACATGGTACATTAAAGTCAGATGCCATAAATTCTATTGACTCCACGTTTTGAGTTTTGAATAGTCTGCATAACCCACTATGAATGCAAATACTACAGAGTAGTTTATAAACAACTTTTAGTGGTTTCTGGGCATGTGGATTCAATTATTTCTGAATTGGTCTTACATCAAGAATTTAGGATACAGTCCAGTTTGTAATCACATTTTGTGAAAACTACATCATTATTCTTTGTGTAGCACAAAAAGAAAACAATGACCCATTTTTTTTCTCTTCAATTTATTTTCATTTTAAAATAAGCTCTCCTCTCCTTTTTTCTTTTTTTGGCTTTTACTGGGGATTGAACCCTGGGCCTCACACATGCTAGGTAGTAGCGCTACCACTGAGCTACATCCCCAGCCCTAAACTAAATTGTTTTTAAACCAAGTTAAGAGCAGCAGAAATGATGCTGCACACATGCACAGGCCTTTTTAAATCTCCTTATTTTAGCTTAACATTGACAGGATTTATCAAAGTGATTGCTCCTTTTCATGACTCTCTGTATGTTTTGTGGGCACTCGTTTGATTCTGTATATTGCATTATTATTCTATATATTAATTAAATATATAGAATAAACCCGTTTTAAATAACACTACATATAAGATGATTATTTTTGTATGGACTTCAGCGAGGCGTGGTGGCGCATGCTTATAATCCCAGTACTTGGGAGGCTGAGATGGGAGGATCTTAGGTCACCAAGCAGTAACATAGCAAGACCCTATTTCAAAATAAAATATAAAAAGGCCTGAGGGTATAGCTCAGAGGTAGAATGCCCTTGCGTTCAATCCCCAGTACCACACAAAGAAAAAAAATTATATATTTTATTTTGTATTTCACATTTTACAACTTTTCCATTAGGTTTTCAGTAGAATAATGAAATAGTCCAGGAGAACAGTCACATTAGAATTGAAAGGACTGTCAAAACTGTAAATGAGACTACATTTACTTTACATATAGATATAAACGTATATGTATTTGAAAAACAAGACTGACTTGGAAATGTTTGACTTCCCAAATTGGAAATGTTTACCAATGCTTGAGATTGCTGATCTGTGCCCAAATCTATACTGTAAACTAATTTATCCAGTGTTATCTATGAAATGATTAATTCTGTGCTTTCATTGGATGGCCATCTCCATGCTAGCAGGAGGGCTGCCCTGCTCCTTTTCTTTATTACTGGGGCTCAAACCCAGGGGCATTCGACCTCTAAGCTACACCCCTATCCCTATTTTATCTTTTGTTTTGAAACAGGGTCTCACTAGGTTGCTGAGGGTCTCACTAAGTTATTGAGGCTGGCCTGGAACCTGCGATCCTACTGGCTCAGCCTCTGGAGTAGCTGGGATTACTGGCCTGTGCCACTGTGCCCACCTTCATGATGTGGAAAGTGTAGCACGGGGCTATACTTTTGTGACCTGAGTTACTAAGCAGGTGTGTGACTTTAGCAGAGTAATCCAACCTTGCCTGCACTCTAGACTTTTTTCTTTAAGCTTGGAAAAAATAATTTCAGAATGGAAATTCTACGATTGGAACTCAAAAGCTTAATTCATTCCTTAGGCATCTTAGTTGCTCTTCCAGGCTTTACTAACTGTGGGGGCAGTAAATTTGCCTTAGTCAGTGGTGGGCAGGGAGGAGATACAAAAGGATTGACTACTATGCCAATATGGGATCAATAAAGCTCATATCTAAAATACCTCATTTGCTATCATTGGATACTTTTTCCATATTGCCAAAATTCACTGTTGTGGAGAGAAATTTGGAATGCAACTCAGTATTTAGCTGGTCACACCAGCTCTCTCTTCCTTTCTCTCTCTCTCAACGTGCCCACATTTTAGAAAACACTTTTAAAAACACGAAGGACATCTTTGATATAACCGAATGCCGTTCTCAACGACGGATGCTCATTCCCCACATACCAGGAAAGGCCCCTCTCAGGCACTCCGCTTCCTACTCATTGTACGCATGTGGATGTGTATAAATGGTGAACAATGGCAAATTCAGCCGAGCCGCAGAGGGAGATGTTCACAACCAGAAAGTGGAATTTGATACAGACAGGGAGGGTGCACCCACACAAATCAGCAAAGGGAGGCGACTGATGAATAAAACATCTTTTTCGAAGTGCAGAAAAGTCAGTTGCACCATGCTAAAGCTGTTGCCAGGCAACCTATCTTTTCCCAGTAAACACTTGTGAGTCAGATAACTCATGGAGACACTGAATTGGCAAACGTAACCACTGTCAGGCCGCTTCTGCAGGGGAGAGAATGCTCCAATCCTTTGCCCAACATCAGGAATGCATCTCTCCTTGTAACAACTTCTCCTTTGAACCACATCATTTGTTTTCATCTCTTCATGGGAATTCGCCGTCTTTATGTCTGAATCCCTCTTTATCTTGCAGGAAGCCAAGATGCAGACACAGATGAGGAACACATTCTTCACGGTCTAGGGCCGGGAGAATGCGGACATCCCACCTCAGGTGTGGAATGTGTGATTTCCGCAGAGGGGCTAATAACTACGAAAAGCCGGAGCGATGAGAAATCAGTGCAAGAGAAAAACAAAACCCAAACCGAAGTTTATTTAGAAAACCAAATCAGGGATAGAAAGAAAACCCCCCAAACCTTGAACTCAAATCCCTTGGTCATCAGGAAAGACAGAAGCAGGGACACATCAGGAATAGTGATTGTCTTTCTGAGGATGGGATCAGATGACCTCGGGACCACCCAGCCCTGTAAGAGCTCAGCAGACTGCAAAAGCAGATTTTCAAACAGTAACTTGCTGTCTGATATTCCTGGCAGAAACACAAAAAACATACTTCCATCGCAAATTTATAGCACCATCTTGTATTCCCTCTAAGCTTTCCAGATCGTTCCGTTGCCAAATGTGACCAGATCATAATCGCAGCCACTAAACAAATTAAATGTTCGGCTAAAGACAAGCCTGAAAAACATGAGTAAGGGAAGAAAAGCCCCCAGATTGGTAATAAATTAGCGCCGCGTCAGGCTTTTTAGTCAGTGAGCTCACAGGCAGGCCTTCAAAGTGCGGCTATGGTGCCATGTGACCAGCGTCTCCCACCAGACGCTGGCCACCCCTGAGCTCCTGAACTGCTGCTCTCCAAGGACCACAAGGGCCACATTTTATTTTATGGCCATCTTTTAAAAAACGATGTCAGATACTCTTATGACACATTTTAAAGCATATCTCATATTTCGTCATAGTAAGATAAGAAGCATGACAGACTGCTTTGTCATGCTTAAAATAAGTAATGTTTGAATATTTCCCATGCTTATTAAGTGCAATTAAATATATATGTATGTATATATGTATATATATATTTTACTGTGGATCTGTGCCCACATATGCTAAATGTTTAAAAATACTTTCAGATACTTTATTATCCTTCCATTATTCATTTTTTGGTGTATTGATTTTCAGAATTTGATTTATTATAAAATAATACAACAATTTCCTTTTTGGGGAAGGATGACTTAAGCTAAAAAAAAGATCGAAAAGCAGTAATCTTGGGGAAAAATGTCTCTTTATTACCATTGTGCAAATTTTGAGTTGAATATGGACTTAGCATTCACCCAGCCAGGCATGGGGATGCACGCTTGTTATCCCAGTACTCAGGAGGCTGCGGCAGGAGGATCACAGGTTCAAGGCTGGCTTCATCAATTAAGTGAGACTCTTAGTAACTTAGCAAGACCCTATTTCAAAATAAAAATGAAATGAAATGAAAATGAAATGGGGCTGGGGGTGTAACTCAGAGGTAGAATGCCTCTGGGTTTGGTTCTCAGTACCAAAAATAATAAATAAATAAATAAATATATAAATAAATAAATGAAAGAAAAGAAAATAATTTACATATTCTAATTATTTTGTATAAGAATAGCAAAGTTGAGATCCTAAAATTAAGATGACTCACACTAAGTGGCCTGTTTACTAGCTGAATCTAAGACTCAAAAAGTGAGCTTTTACATTTAGCAATATTCTCATATATTTTTCTGTATTTCTTATATCAAAACATAAGACTTCGAAACACAAATTAAAGAGATTATCTGAAAGATTTAGAAAGAAAAGGAATAAAATGGCAATGCCAATTTAAATAAGAATCTGCATTTCATAACATTTTTCTTCACCTATTTTTTAAGACTAAAGTTTATTTAGAAAGAGACAACCTAAATGTGTGTCTGAAATATAAAACATAGTTCAAGAAATGTTAAGTAGCATATCGCGTAGATAATTTTATAGCTATTATTCTCTTTACTAAACATATTCATGCTTTCCTGAATAATTCTTTTTTTAGTTTTAGAAGTTTTTTTTTCTACAAAGGTATAAGTTCTAGGTCACTTAGTAGAACTTGAAATACTATTTGTGATGTAAATGAATTTGTTGGTGACACCCAAGAAATATGGTATATCCAAATTGATCACTCAATTCTTCCATGTGTGGTTTTACTGGCATTAAATTCTAGTACTTTATTATACCCCTTGTAGCATGAGTTGATCGTCTTAAGGCATTAATCTTGGATGAGCTACTAAACTTATTTACTACTGAAATGGAGATGGTTGTAAACATTCATGAATGGGCAAAATGAAATCACAAACAGGAAAAAAAAAATCACCATACAAACAAAAGAGAGTATTCCTCATATACAGATATAAGGTATGAAAGGAAAATATTGAATGTTCACTATTTTGTCTTAACAGGCAAATAATCTGCAAGAAACTAGTGTAGGAAAGATATTCTAAGGAGGTAAATATTATGGGAGTATTTCTGGCCTTCATGACTCACCCGGATGCTGAAGGTGTGGGAAAAGAATGCTTGACCCATGGTTTCTTTTACTTATACATCCATAAAAGTTTCCCATCCATCTGTCACAGTTTTAAACATAAGACTTAAAACATCTATTCTGAAGAGCCTTAGCATTTCACTACAAATTATGTTGCAATAGAAATAATAATTAATTTTGTTACAGAAATTCATATCAAGTTATAATAATTTCAGCCCATCTTTTGTAACTGCGTGTCTCTCCTATTGCTTTAAAGCTAATTTAGGCCACATTATATACAAAATTAAATCTTACTTTTATAGCTACACCCTTGGGGTTCAATGAAAAGGCTTTATGAGCTAGAAATTAAAAGTACTGGTTGAAAATACTATTACATTATACCAGCCATTATTAAGGCAATTTACAAAGTTGGTGCTAAAACTATGCACATTTTTCATTGTTAACCCTCATATATTCAGTAAGCCCATGGGACTGTTTGGTATATAATTTGGCAAATAAAATCAATTGAAAAGTAAACAGCAAGTCGATGGCATTTATCACAAAGGAAAATTACACTGTACTAACAGCAACATTTATTTAACCCAATATTGTTATGAATTAACACATTTATATTTCATTTGTACTAAGTGATTCCAGGAAGATGTTTGAGTGCCGCATTCCTTAGCTATGACTAAATCTGTTTTCCACCTGGCAATTTCCTCTCTCCGCAAATGGGGAAAACAATGAGACTGATGAGGGTATTTTTCTCTCAAAATGTACACCTGCCTTTTAAAACGTCTCATCTCACTCCTGTGCAAAAGTATACTGCTCTGTGTGTGGAAGCCTGCTAGGCCCCAGGTAAAGTTGAAGTGTGTTTTATAGTTTAGAAAGAATTATTAAATTGATAGTTAAATTTCAGCTAGATAAGATCTAAATGTAAATTATTCGTTTCAAGGATTTGGAAAAATTAGTCATATTTGAATCACTATAGGCATGCATATGCAATAATATTATCTTATTCACTTTAAATTTATGTGTTAAAGTGATCTATAGTTATTCACATGACTCCATAATCTTTATGGAAAAGTATTTTTTAAAAATGAACAAAAGCCGGGCCTGGTGGCGCAAACCTGTAATCCCAGTACTTGGGAGGCTGAGACAGGAGGATTCAAGACCAGTCTCAGCAACTTTGTGAAGCTGTTAGCAAGTTAGCAAGACCTAATTTCCAAATAAACAATAAAATAGGGCTGGTAGCTCAGAGGTAGAATGCCTCTGGGTTTAATCCCCAGCATAAAATAATGATAATGATAATAATAATAATGATGATAGAACAAAAGAAGACTTGAGACACTTCCGAATCTATTTTATTGAGTATTTCATAAAGTTTTGGTGGTCCACAGTGTTATGGTATTTATAACACAAAGCCTCTTTATTAAGAGAACAGTATTTGACTATTTCATCACAAAACAAAATGGCTATTAATGTTTTCTGTTGAAAGAAAAACAATTTAATATTCTGCACAAAAGATAAAAAACAATTGATATATATAACACCATTCTTAAAATTTGTTTTTTTAGATTTTTGTTTTGTTTTGTTTTGGTATTAGGGAATGAACCCAGGAGCATCCTACCTCTGAGCTACACTCCCAGCCATTTTTTAAATTTTTATTTTGAAACAGGGTCTCATGCCTGGCGTGGTCGCGTTTGCTTGTAATCCAAGTACTTGGGAGGCGGAGATCGGATGATCTGGGTTCATGGCCAGCCTCAGCTACTTAGTGAGGCCCTCGGAAACTTCGTGAGACCCGGTTTCAAAATAAAAGTATAAAAAATAGGGCCAGGGGTATAACTCGGAGGTAGAACGCCCCTGGGTTCAATCCCCAGTACCGCAAAAAAAAAAAAAAAAAAAATGGCGTGAAAACAATGAGACTCTACATAAGTCAGGAAACCTAATCTTGTTTTGTAAGGACACACATGTCCAGCCAAAGCAGGTGTAATGAATTCACATATCTAGTTGCACCTGGCAAAATATGAGTCCACAGAAAACAGTGGGTTTGTGAGTGACCAGTTGGGGAGGAGATGCCTGCTTAGCTGCGAGCAAACTGAGAAACTCACAAATCACTGTGAGGTCAACACACGCCTTCAGAAGGTGGAATTCACCAGAGAGGGCGACCACAAAGCAATCTTTGAATATTCAGCATTATCGTGTGTATAAGCGTGCGTAATCCAAATTTCTGGCCATGATATATTGAAATAGTTTAGAGAATGGGAAAGGGTAGGATGACTGGTGGAAATCTTCCCATACTGGACATTACACTAGGTTTCAGAGTGCAGATATCTACTACATACTGCTTGTGAATTGTTTAGGAGTTTTTTAGTAGCCCTTCCCTTCCCTTCCCTTCCCTTCCCTTCCCTTCCCTTCCCTTCCCTTCCCTTCCCTTCCCCTCCCTCCTTTCTTTCTTTCTTTCTTTCTTTCTTTCTTTCTTTCTTTCTTTCTTTCTTTCTTTCTTTCTTTCCTTTTCTTTCCTTTCCTTTCCTTTCCTTTCCTTTCCTTTCCTTTTCTTTTCTTCTTGCAGTGCTGGGGATGGAACACAGGGCCTACCATGTGCTATGCAAATGCTTGATCACTGAACCACACCTGTACCCCATAATTTGGTAGATTTTGGCTGGCTAATAGGTAATTCTTGGTAGGGTAAAATAAGACATATGAATAACACATGGTAAATTCGTGAATTTTTAAAAATTCATCCCTACTAATAAGAACGATTTCAATTTTGTTCAAAATGTAAGAAAACTGGATTTATAATTGTTTACTTGGAAAAGCTGAAACAATTTACCGGATTTCCATATTTATAACTCCTGCAAATAATTAATGCAACTAATTTGATTTCATGAAAAGTAATTCAATTTTATGATGCCTACATGAATTGAATTTATCAAGGCCCATAAATTATGGGAACAGAATAAAGCATAATAATGTGTGAAATATCAACTAAGATGTTTCTGTAAAAGAGGATCAGTTTTTATCAATTAACTCTTACAAACATCATTTTATAATTCTGTAAGAGGACACTATTGTTTTTCATTTTAAGAACTGAAATTTGGGCATAACCTTTGGACAGTTCTACATACTGTTAATAGCCTATATTATTTATTTAAAATATTCTGGCTGTTCTTCGTCATGGAACCATTCATTTGGAGCCATTAAACCAGGAATTTGTTTGCTCTCAAGAAGTAAGCTAAAGATCAAAGCTCTATATTTATGATGAAAAAGAAGATAGCCATAGAATTAACATTTAATTCCCTGAACAATTACTGTATCCCTAAACAATTAATTCACATGCTTTTCTCGTGTCTCTAAATGAATGATTTTAAAATATGACTAATAAGTAAATGGGGGGGAAGACTACATTACTTAGGAATTTTATTAGGCTGTCAATTTAAATACTCATTCCTCAGGCAAAGTGTAACTTCACATTTAAATAAATGTATATTAAACACTTTAAATTGATAGCATCAACTCTTCCCTGGGGTATGAATCATTTAGACTTTTCTAGTATACTGTTGTAAAGCAAGAAATTACACTACATTAATCTAGTATATTAATATCATTGATTATAAATTCTCCATTGAGGGGTAAAAGAAAAGTATGTCTGATGTGTTTAAGAAACAAGTTCAAACTACTGTATGAAATAGTAAAATCATTACATTTGTTACATCCAAAATATGTAGTTGTGCTTCAATGTCAACTGTATCAAATTTTTTAACAAAATGTTAAAATAACAGAACTTCCCATTTTTTCCCACTAAATGGTCTTTACCCTGTAGATCATTAATAATTAAGCAGATTCCTTCATTCACACAAGAATCTGCAATCCAATTGCAGGTGATTTTTTTCTGTTCCTCTAGTGGTTTTAGGATATGAACTATGTTATTGTTACAACAGATCATTTTTGAACACATCAGGAAAACGAATTATGAGAGAAAGTTGGAATGAAAGATTCAATCCGATGGAGTATCCGTTTCCCTTGAAAGCCTACATTTTAAAACTTCACATTATGCTGAACCGATTTGTTATTTTAGAAGCTGGTCTGTATGTACTCTTTTAAATTGATAGGAATAGTGCAGCACACCATCCTGGGGTGCAGGAATACATGTACTGATTTTAATAACAGTGAGATCTTTCCTACAAGACAGATGACACCTAAGCGCTGCTACCTGGTTAAAAACAAACAGGGAAACAACATTTGAAGATGAGCTAATGCTATAACAGAAGCAAATTAATTAATTTTAACTTCCCGCATTTGAAGATTGATGAAAAGGGCATTGTTTGTTTAAAAATGTTAGTATGTCATCTTTTATATGACCTTTTCAAAATCTGGGTACAATGAATACCTAAAATGGATTTCATGATTAGCTTACCAACTGATTTACTTAGGTTATTTGTAATCAGTAGCATATTAATATTAGGTTAATTAAAAGCGTCAGGAGTAAAGGCATTTCCAAATCAAATGCTCCTTACAGATAAAATTATAGATAAATATTTTATTTGTGTGTGTGTTAAGTTCCACCAACTTTATTTTTGTAGACCCTTTCATGTTCGTAAATATATAATGAGTCACCAAGTCTATTAACTGTTTACTTCGAGTCTGACAAATAGCCAATCCTTCATTAATTGAATATATGCACCCAAGTTGGTTTTTTAAAAACATACCAATGAATTCAAATTAGTTCGTAAAATGTTAGGCAAATCAAATTTGGATTCCCTTGACTTTGAATACCCACTTGTCTAGATTCTTTCCACCTGCTGTCATGTGTTAATTTTTTAAAGCTTCATCTATTTGCAAAAGAAAAAGAAAAAAAAAAGAAAGAAATGGGTATTGTGTTGTGTTGTTTCATCCTTAAAGCGAAACCATTTGCAAGAAAATTATAGGTCCCTAGTGTTGAGCTTCTTTGCATATTAATTTTGTTAGCCTTACCTCCTGTGGTCTTTAGTTCTGGAAGGCCTATTAGATAATACACAAGATAAATTTTTCCCTACTATCTCTGAGCTAGTAGAAAATACATCCATTTTCT
Organism: Glis glis; assembly: GCA_004027185.1. Lineage (NCBI taxonomy): Eukaryota > Metazoa > Chordata > Mammalia > Rodentia > Gliridae > Glis > Glis glis. Next base: position 80,763 of record PVJS01002197.1, read on the forward strand.
CTTAAAACTGAAATTTGCAGTACTAGTCACGCATATTATCCCCGATTTTACAAATAGAGATTTATTTAATTAAGCATGTTAAGCACTGTAATAGTCAATATTAGTTATATTCCTCTAACCCAAGTTCTTGGGAATATATACCAATGTTAAGTAAATATAAGCCTTGCACAGTGTACCAAACTCACAAACAGTACGGCGACATGTGGACTTTGAATAGAAGTCTGAAGTCCTAAGAATTACTTTTTACTGTAAATAAGTTACAGTTCAAACAAGTTAGGAAAAGCAAAGCAATCATGTAGTATTGTAAATATAATAATATAAAAACAAGCAATGTATTTTAAGTGGAAATCACCCATTGTTAGCAACACATAGGCGGGGGATATAGTGAACAGAAGATATATTGATCATTCGCTTATCACTTTTTAAAATCCCAGACTTAAAAATTCCTGTGGTTTCTCTTTCCTCCAGACGTCAAATTGGTTTATGCTATTTAGACTGATGCTGTTCGAATGCTAATATATCAAACATTCTAAACTGAACTTAGAAATATTGAAACCAACTTAAGCACTTGAATACATCCATAAAGGTGAGATATAGTGCAAGAGAGTGAAGTAGTGATTCAATTTACCACTTGTTTTTTGCTATTAATTTGACTAGTGAGGAATAAAGAATGTAGAGTTTCAGAAAGCTTTCCCTTTTAAACATTGGCAGTTTTTTTTTTTTTAGTCAGATCACCAAATGACGCCTTTAAATGTCAAAGTCATGTTGTGAAAAGGTCCACAGACTTTGAGAATTTTATGAAATTTTAGAATAATTTCAGTTTTACAGAGGTTGTTCTGTAGTCATAGGAAGGAAACAATAAGAACATTATTGCCTAGGTAAAAAGTAATCATTTTTCATGTTGATTAAACAAATGATTCGTAGTATAATGAGGAAGTTTTAACCAGGGATTCGATAGATTTTGACACTTGTATTTCTTAACTTTATAGACACATATCTGAGGGTATAATGAGAGGAAGCAAAGCACTTTTTTATTTAAAGTAATATATCCAAAGTTGACCATTTAAAAATGGGCTTTTTAATATTTAAAAAACTCTTGGAATTCCCCAAGAATTGATGCTCCATACAGTATAAAGAGGTCAGAGTAAAGAGAAAGCCAGAAATGGCTCGTGACCCTCGCCACCTGACTCTCATGTAATGTTGCTATTATCTTTTGAAAGTATTTTTTCTTTTTGGTACTGGGGTTGAACCCAGTTGCATTCTGCCTCTGAGCCATACTGCAAGCCCTTTTATTGATTGATTGATTAGTTGATTGATTGAAACAGGATGTCCCTAAGTTTCTGAGGCCCTACTAAGTTGCTGAGGTCTTTGACTGATTGACTGATTGATTGAAACAGGGTCTCCCTAAGTTTCTGAGGCCCTACTAAGTTGCTGAGGTCTTTGATTGATTGACTGATTGATTGAAACAGGGTCTCCCTAAGTTTCTGAGGCCCTACTAAGTTGCTGAGGCAGACCTCAAACCTGCGATCCTCCTATGTCAGCCTCCCAAGTACTGGGATTATAGGCACGTACCACCATGCCTGGTCTCTTGAATGTATTTTTTAATATAATATTATATAGGAGTAAAAATTAAAATTTATTCTATAATATAAGAAATAACTTTTAAAAAATCCAACAAATATTTTGATGGAAACTAGGGAACGCTTCCTTCCATCTCTAAAATGTATGCTTTTCAGCTACAGTGAGTAGAAGAATCATAGACTACGTAAAACTCAGAGATAAATTAAAACACAGAATACAGACGTGTGCTTAAACAATATTAGTTATTAGTGTTAAGGCAGATATGGGCCCCAAATGGCAGGGATGAAAATTGCCACCTTTTTCTTGTCTTAACTTTTAATATGTTTTGTTTTCCTGCTATCAAAATATGCTTTGTTTTCTATTAAAAAGCTCACAGATATTACAATTATAATAGCAGTTTAATAGTATGTTCCTCTATGCTCTCTAATTTTATTGCTTTGTTGATACAACTATTGAAGAAGATATTATCCAGAAAAATTATTTTAACCTTTATAGATATGATCAAAGCATTGAGGTTTGAAAGTGGGGCCAAGTTATTTGGAGGATTTAAAAAAAACTGTTGTACAGGTTTACTTAGCTTTCTGGCTAATGACTTAGAACAACACAATGTTTTTTTCTTCTTTTTGTTGTTGTTTTGGTACTGGGGAAGGAACCCAGAGACATTCTACTTCTGAGCGACACCCCTAGCCCTTTAAAAAATGTTTTATTTTATATTTTTATGTGCTTTTATTAGTGCATTATAGCTTCACATCACAATAGAAATCAAATTGACATTAACATACATGCATGCAGCACTTGGTGCCCCCCTCACCTCCCCCCAACACAAAGAACTAAGATTGATATTGGTATATTCTCATATGTAAATATGGTATATGGTAGAAATTCTCTTAATTTTATTTTTGAAACAGGGTCTCCTACGTTGCTGAGAGTCTCACTACATTGCTGAGACTGTTCTGCAACCTGCAGTTTTCCTGTCTCAGCCTCCCAAGTACTGGGATTACAGGAGTGCACCACCATGCCCGGCTAAAATATTCTTAGAACAGCAAAAGTGTTGGAAAAGCAGACTAGCCAGAGACCTAGTCTACTTCCTTGTAAAGCATTTTCCCAAGAAATGTGGTGACCAGAGGTCACAGTCACAGCCACTGTGGCTTTCTGCTGTAGGTGTGTGCTTCGAAGGAGCGAGTAATCTTACAATTCTGAGTGAGTTTAGATTCATTTGCTCTCTCCCTGATTCAAACTCTAGGGAAAACGCATGAAATATGTGTGATCTCTTGGTTTTTATTAAAAGAAATGCATGTAATTTTATTCATAGAAAGATACTGGCAAGTAAATACTTTAAAGCTTTTTATTTTTTATTTTTTAAAATTTATTTTATTTTAATTAAAAAATTATTTTTGCGGTACCAGGGATTAAACCCAGGGGCATTCTACCTCTGAGCTGCAACCCCAGCCCTAGTTTTTATTCTTTATTTTGAAACAGGGTCTCACTAAGTTGCAGAGGGCCTCACTAAGTAGCTGAGGCTGGCCGCGAACCCGGATCCTCCTGTCTCAGCCTCCCAAGTACTGGGATTACAAGCATGCGCCACCATGCCTGGCTAAATTTATTTATTTATTTTGTTTATTATATTTATTGGTGCATTGTAGTTATACATTTTGATAAGTGTCAGGGTATCAGAAGCATGCATGCACACATTGCTCATTTAGCCCTCCCTCAAATCCCACCCCATTCCCTCTCCCTTCCCTCCTTTCCATGCTCAGCATAGTGATTGACTCTAAGTTTGTGTATATACATCATGTGCATTAGTGTATTTCCCTCTTCCCCCCTCCTGTCTCCCTCAATTAGGTTGCCGTCTTTGCTCAACTAGTTATCTCCTTCTTTGTCTGAAGTTCCAAGTCCCATTCTCCCTAGTTTCCACATATTAGTGAGAACAATCGACTTTTCAATCTTTGTGATTGACTAATCTCACTTAGCATAATGTTCTCCAGTGCCCTCCATTTCCCTGCAAATGATGTAATTTTGTTTTTCTTTATGGCTGCATAAAATTCCATTGTGTACATATCCCATAGTTTTGTGATCCATTCATCTGTCGATGGACACCTTGGATGGTTCTAAAGTTTGGCAACTGTGAATTGTGCAGCTATAAATAGAGATATGCATGCATTAGTCTGGTAATTTGGTTTCCATTCTTTTGGGTAGATGCCTAGAAGTGGTATTGCTGGGTCATATGGTAGGTTCATTCCCACTCTTCTGAGGATCCTCCATACTGTTTTCCAAAGTGGTTGCACTAATTTGCAATCCCACCAACAGTGTATTAGAGTTCCTGCTTCTCCACATCCTCGCCAGCACTTGTTGTGTTTTTAATGATTGCCATTCTAATTGGGGTTAGGTGAAATCTCAGGGTAGTTCTGATTTGCATCTCTCTGATTCCTAATGATGTTGAACATTTTTTCATACATTTATTGGCCATTTGTGTTTCTTCTTCTGTGAAGTGTCTATTTAGTTCACTTGCCTATTTTTTGATTGGATTATTTGTTTTTTTTTAGTGGTGATTTTTTAAAATTCTCTGTATATTGTAGATATTAGTCCTCTATCAGAGGAGTAGCTGGCAAAAATCCTCTCCCATTCTGTTGGCTCTCTGTTGAGGTTCTTGATTGTTTCCTTTGCTGCACAAAAGCTCTTTAGTTTAATGCAATCCCACGTATTGATCCTCATTTTAGTTTCCTGTGCCTTTGGGGTCTTGTTGAGGAAGTCTTTACTTGTGCCTATGTGTTGAAGTGTTGGGCCTATGCCCTCTTCCAGTCGCTGCAAGGTCTCTGGTCTGATATCTAGGTCTTTGATCCATCTTGAATTGACTCTTGTATAAGGTGAGACAGTGGGGTTTATTTCTATTTTTCTGCATATGGTTAGCCAGTTTTGCCAGCACCATTTGTTGAAGAGGCTATCTTTTTTCCAGTGGATGTTTTAAGCCTCTTTGTCAAAAATCAATTGGCTGTAGGTGTGTGGGTTTGTTTTGGAGTCTTCTATTCTGCTCCATTGGTCTATGCGTCTGCTTTTGTGCCAATACCATGCTGTTTTTATTACTATGGCTCTGTAGTATAGTTTGAAGTCAGGTATTGTGATGCCTCCTGCATGGTTCTTGTTGCTGAGAACTACTTTGGCTATTCTGGTTTTTTTGTTGTTCCAAATGAATTTAAGGACAGATTTTTCTATGTCAGTGAAGAATGACTTTGGTAATTTAATGGGTATTGCATTGAATCTGTAGAGCACTTTTGGAAGAATAGCCATTTTGATGATATTTATTCTGCCTACCCAAGAGCATGGGATATCTTTCCATCTTCTAAGATCTTCAATTTCTTTTTTTCAATGTTTTATAGTTTTCCTTGTAGAGGTCTTTTACCTCCTTGGTTAGGTTTATTCCCAAGTATTTTATTGTTTTGGGGGATATCGTGAGTGGAAATGTCTTCTGGATTTCTTTTTCAGTGGATTTATGGTTGGCATACAGAAAAGCTTCTGATTTTTTAAAGATTGATTTTGTATCCAGACACTTTGCTGAATTTGTTGATCAGTTCTATGAGCCTTTTAGTTGAGTTTGTCAGATCTTCTAAGTATAATATCAGGTCATCTGCAAATAGAGATAGTTTCAGTTCCTCTTTTCCTATTTGTACTCCTTTTATTTCCTTCTCTTTCCTTATTGCTCTGGCTAGAGTCTCAAGTACTATATTGAAAAGGAGTGGTGACAGCGGACATCCTTGTCTTGTTCCTGTTTTTAAGGGAAACTCTTGAAGTTTTTCCCCATTCAGTATGATGCTGGCTGTGGGCCTATTGTATATTGCTTTTATGATGTTGAGATATATTCCTTCTATTCCAATTCTCTGCAGTGTTCTTATCATGAATGTGTGTTGGATTTTGTCAAATGCTTTTTCAGCATCTATTGAAATGATCATGTGATTTTTGTCTTTAGTTCTGTTTATGTGGTGGATTACATGGATTGTTTTTCTTATGTTGAACCAGACTTGTATCCCTGGGATGAACCTGACTTGGTCATAATGTATGATTTTCGTGATGTGGTTTTGAATGCACGTTGCTAGTATTTTGTTTAGAAGTTTTGCATCTAAGTTCATCAATGATATACGTCTGTAGTTTTCTTTTCTTGAGCTGTCTTTATTTGGTTTTGGTATCAATGTGATGTTGGCTTTATAGAATGTATTTGGGAGGGTCCTGTTTCTTTCTATTTCATGGAATAGATTGAGGAGTATTGGGATTAGTTCTTCTGTAAAGGCTTTATAAAATTCACCTGGGAAGCCATCTGGACCTAGGCTTTTCTTTGATGGTAGGCTGTTTATTGCTGCTTCAATCTCTTTAATTGCTATTGGTCGATTTAAATTTTCTATATCTTCTTGATTCAGCTTAAGAAGGTTGTACGTGTCTAGAAATCTGTCAATTTCTTCTAGGTTTTGCATTTTGTTGGAGTATATTTTTCAAAGTAGTTTCTGAAAGTCCTCTGGATTTCCATGCTATCGGTGGTAATATCACCTTTTCATTTCTTATTTTAGTAATTTGGGTTGATTCTCTTTCTTTTGGTTAGGTTGGCTAGTGGTTTAACTATCTTGTTTATTTTTTCAAGGAACCAGATTTTGGTTTTGTTGATTTTTTGTATTTTTTTTTTTTTTTGCGGTACCGGGGGTTGAATGCAGGGGTGTTCTACCTCCGCGCTACACCCCCGGCCCTATTTTTTTATGCTTTTTATTTTGAAACCGGGTCTCACAAAGTTGCGGAGGGCCTCACTAGGT
>PVJS01002198.1:0-36575 GCA_004027185.1 Glis glis
CAGTACTGGGGACTGAACCCAGGGGTATTTTACTTCTGAGCTACACCCCTAGCCCTATTTTTTATTCTTTATTTAGAAACAGGGTCTCACTAAGTTGTGGCAGGCCTCACTAAGTAGCTGAGGCTGGCCGCGAACCCGGATCCTCCGGTCTCAGCCTCCCAAGTACTGGGATTACAAGCATGCACCACCACGCTCGGCTCATTCTAACTTTTTAAAAATATCAACATGGTCATTATTTTTGTCTTGTCATTTATTATTTTGATAAGTTACTTTGATGTTTTAATATAGTAGGCCAATTAATCTCTTCGACCTCTCTTCTTTCATCCATGCTTATGTCTGAGTATAGTTTTCCTTTTTAAATGTAATTATTTTAATAATTGTTTCTACAAGTTTGTTTGTTTGTTTGTTTTGGTACTGGGGATTGAACCCAAGGAGTGGTTTACCTCTGAATTATGCCCCCAGAAAAATTTTTTTTTATTTTAGTTTTAAACAGTCTTGCTAAGTTGCCAAAGATCTTACTAACCTGCTAAGGGTATCCTGGAACCTATAATTCTTTGTCTCCAACTCCCAGGTACTGGAATTACAGGCATGCACCATCACACCCAGCAATATCTATCTATCTTTCCTTCCTTTCTTCTTTCTTTTTTTTTTTTTGCGGTACTGGGGATTGAACCCAGGGGCGTTCTACCTCCGTGCTACACCCCTGGCCCTATTTTTTATACTTTATTTTGAAACTGGGTCTTACAAAGTTGCGGAGGGCCTCACTAAGTAGAGAGAGAGAGAGAGAGAGCTGAGGCTGGCCGCCAACCCGGATCCTCCAGTCTCCGCCTCCCAAAGTTCCTTTCTTCTTTCTTTTTCTTCTTTCTTCTTTTTTTTTTTTGGTACTGGGGATTGAACTCAGGGCCTGACACATGCTAGGCAAGCACTCTACCACTAAGATATATCTCAAGCCATGTTTCTACATGTTTTGAGAAAGGTAACTTTCTCAATTTGTTTCTTTTATATCCAGAAAATATAACTATTTCACCATGGTTCTTGAATGATTATGCATCTGAGTATAGAAATTCTTCCAACAATGTACTTGCTGGAGAAACTAAAATATTCAGATCATTAAAGCATCACTCTGAATTTGTTGTTATATATAATATATAGAGAGAAACAAACTTCTGAGTTTTAGTCTCTAAAATTATTTAAGCATCACTTCTCTACTATGTGTTCAGAGTTCTTTTCAAAATCCTACTAGGCATATTTTACTCATTCAATGTATATCCTTTAACTTCATAGTTTAATTCTCTTACTTTCTCTGGTGATTTATTGACATCTGTAAGTACTGTCTTAATATCTTTTTCTTCTACTATATACAACATAGAAATTTCTAATGTATTTTGCTTTGCTTTGTTTTCATTTAACAAATGTATCTTCATTGGTTTACACTAAGTGTTTACACACATGCACATGGGACAAAAATACATGAATGTGCAAAAATACATACATGTATTTTGTCCCATGTGCATGTGTTCTCTTTAATAATTGATTATTTTGTATATTATTTAAGTTGTTGAATCTTTTGAAATCTAAGCATGTTTTTTAAAAACTTCACTTAGTGCTATATCTAATATCTGCATTTCATCAGGAATGCATTCTAATTATAATTATCTATTCTCCTACTTTTCTTAGTGATATTTTCTGTGATGGAATCATCCACTTCATTTTAAGACTGTACATATAATGTTATATACTGTATGGTTTGAATTTAGAATATCCCACTAGCTCTCACAGAAACAAGATAGCAGTGCTTGAAGCAGGGTTTGGTTGCTAAGGAGGAGTCCTCTGGCCTTGCAGAACTCTTGGGCTCTCCCTCTCTTTGCTTCCCATCAGCATACCCCGAGATCCATAGACCCCACCTCACACGGATTGAACCCAGAATCTCCAAGAAACTGTGAGCAAATAAACCTTCCTTCCTCTTAGTGTGTGGTTAAGTCTTGATTTATAGCAGTGAGAATGTTGACGGAGACATATACATTTCATTACTAATTAATATGCTATATAAGTGTGCTGCATATCATTTCATATATATTCATACATAAATGTATATATAGAACATGGATAAACTTTGACTCACTGTCCTATAAACAAGGTGTTTATTTGTCTTTTTCCTTATCTTGGAATGGAACCCCAGGAGCCCATTTCAGAGCCATCATTTCCATTAGTAACTAAAAATTTTCATCCTAGATTTATAATGTAGTTTACCCAGCCTGGTAGCTAGAATCCAATCTTCCTGGCTTTCTCTCTTCTTACCATCACTTTTGTATTTAAGTTCACAACTTTATAGACACTGTGTTTGGCCGTCTTGGCTATTTCTGAGTTTACTGGGATTCTACACTATCACCACTCGTCGAGTAGTCTCATTCCCTCAAATTCTGCAGTCACTATTCCTCTGTTCTAAAGCTCACGCTTGGCTGGCTGTGGCTTCATCTTCTGCAACAATTGTACATTCCATTCTACATGAAAAATAAATAGGACTTTATTTCGAAACCAGCAATGGCTTAATTATTTTTCTAAAAATACCTGAAATTGCTATAAGGTTCAGTATGTTATTTTACTCATGCACTTATTTTAAAGTTAAAGAATGCACTCCTAAGGTTATATTGATTAAGATGAATGTTTGCACTCTCTCTTAGAGGACAGAGACATTGTGGCACCAACAAAATAAATCTTATACTCTATCTATGGGTTTATGACAAATAAAAATTTGGACATAAATTATGATCTAGAAAAATATAGACTACAAGGGAAAAATGACATTAACCATATTTGTCTTGCATAGCAATGCAATTTGTCAAATAACTGAAATTTTTTACTCATATGTTATTTAATTTAAAAACATGCAAGTTTATAAAGGAGGGATGCTGTGAGTCTGTGAACTGTGTATTAAATTTAACCTTTTATATAATTAACTCTCTAAAATACACATTAAACCTAAATAAATGAATAATTCTAAACTGAGAAGACATGAAATTAAATTTCCGTGATAAAGCTGAGTCAATTTATAACAAATTAATGAGCATAATACACAGAAGAGTCACTGGTTAAATTATTATTACCACTGAAGTATGTCATATTTACCATCCTTAACACCATGAAATGTATTTAAAATTGAATTTTGAGTTTTAAACTATTTTCAATTTTACCTTTATTTTTATTGTAGTATTTTTAATTGCAATAAAAATATGTGAGAAACTTAGAAAGATTTAGTCCTGAAAGTACTGATATTTTGTGAAATATTAAGACTCCAAACTCAGGTATATTTAATTTCTATAAGGTTGTGTTTAAGTCAATGTGTAAATTTTTGCTATCTTCTGGAGGCAGAGACCAAACTTTCTCTTGATTTCCATAGGACCAAATAACATTACATTGGTGATCATAATGCACCAGGTATAATAATATAGAGGTAAAAGTGGACAGTTACTTAGTTTTCTACCCACCATTGGGTATATTGATTAATTGTCAACCATACAACTTTAATTATTACTGACCTATTATATACATGAAATTAGTTTACTTAAAACTATTGTATACATAGAACCATATAAATAATAAATAACTATGTAAATATGAAAATAAACATGATTTTCATCTCACTAACCAAAGAATAACATTATTGAAATATTGCTTTATTTCCTCTTAATCTTTTTCAAATGAATATGCGTTATATATGTTAAATTTGAACATATATGTTCAATCTGTAAAAACTTCAAATAAAATAATTTTCCAGACCTGGCGGTGCATGACTCTAATCCCAGTACTTGGGATCTGAGACAGGAGGATTGCAGGCTCAAGGCCAGCTTCAGCGATTTAGCAAGAACCTCAACAATTAGTAAGACCCTGAATCAAAATAAAAATATAAAAAGAGGCCAGTGGTGTAGTTCAGGGGTAGAATGCCCCTGGGTTCAATCCCTAGTACAAAAAAAATTAAAAATAAAATAATTTAATAATTAGTATTCTTTTTAGTTATTTAAATAAATGTTTTATCAATTTAATTTTCTATATAAGCAATATAATGCTTAAGGAAGACTTTCCTCCTTTGTCCATAAACTAATGAATCTCAGTTCCGTTATTTGTCTAAATAAACTACACTTGGGATCTTAATTTTATTTGAAAATATTACTATCAGATTTGAGAGTATTACAAAATCAAGACCCTAATCATGTTTTTTATAAACAATAAGCTATATAGTAGCAATTACTACATAATAACAATTGAGAGTGGGCAGAAGTAGGAAAATATGTAGAGGTGCACTACTGTTTTTTTTTTTTTTGCGGTACCAGGGATTGAACCCAGGGGCATTCTATCTCTGAGTTCCCCCCTCAGCCCTATTTTTTATTCTTTATTTTGAAACAGGGGCTCACTAGGTTGCAGTGGGCCTCATTAAGTAGCTGAGGCTGGCCGCGAACCTGGATCCTATGGTCTCAGCCTCCCAAGTACTGGGATTACAAGTATGTGCCACCACACCTGGCATTGCACTACTTTTATATGCATTTTAAAAGATAAGTTTGTAATTTTCAATATTGATGGCTTAAATTTTTAAAATGATTTTAAGAATTGAAATATTAAATAACAATGGATTATTATATATAAGTAAATGAAAAATAAATAGAAACTAAAAAAATAAATATCAGAGGGAGCTGTTGATTCAATGATGAAATTAAAATAGCTTAATAAAATATATAGAATATTCTAATCTTAAAAATAGTATGCAGAAAAATGCATGATTTAGCCAGATCTACTTAGAGGATAGCACATTGCTTTATAAACTTATTACTGAGAATAATGATAAAAATGTAATAATCATATAACTCAAAAGCTAAAATTTATAATAAATAGCAAAGTAAATCTAGGGAAAGAAAAAATATTAATATTGACAAATATCAGGGGTAACAAAAAGGAAAATCAGAAATGAGTAAATTTAAAGAAGAGCAGTGGAATTCTTTATTTGGTGGATTTCAAGTACTACTAAATGATAAAATCCAAAGCTTTCCATAAGCCATGGTAATAGGTTGCTTTGTGGTGGGGAATGAGATTCTCAGAGAATAGGTCACCATTTTTCTGTGGCTAACCCAGATGATCAATTTCAAAATTTTATGAGATATCAATAGAGTTTCTCTGAATTCCCTCTCCTTGCTTTCTGAGATAGGTCATTGTTATTTCAGGGAAGAAAATTACCTTCAACACTTGATAACTTTTAAAGACTATATCCAACAGAATCATTTATATTATTTTACAGAATACATGTTGCATTAATCTCTTCTTTCAAGCAAAGTAAATATTTTGGGTTATCATTGTCTTCTTTGTTGGTTATTGTGTAGTGGTAGATGTGAAATCTACCACTACACAATAGTGTGTTTGCTGTGTTGTCTTTCCCGAGGGGAGAGGAAATTATAAATTTTATAACATTAATTATATAATCTAGGGAAAATGATTCAATTCACAAAATTAGTATGTATAACTCATCCTCAAATCCACACTCATGTTCAATCAGTCTTTCAATCCTGTTCATGTCTCCGCTGAATTATATACCTGATGCAGCCATCCTTGCACTTCGGTCTCCACAACCTTAGTAAATTCACTGTCCTCTCTAATTTCTGTCTTCAAGGATTTCTCCGCTTTCTTCCCCCAGCTGTTCTAATGTCCAGGTAGATACATCTCATTTAAACATGAAATTATGTTATTTTTTCAGCTTAAAGTCAATGGTTTCTCATTATACTTATGTTACAGTTAGATATAGAATGTCTTCTGAAAAAGCTCATACATTGATTTTCAGAGTTGATCATGAGGGATATAATCTCATCAATGGATGAATCCATTTTAATGGATTTACTGGATGGTAACCTATGCAGGTGTGGTGTGGCTGGAGGAGGGGGGTTCCTGGGTGTGTGGCCTTGGGGACTCTGCTTGTTTCCTTGAATACCCTTGTTTGCTCTCTCTCTCTCTCTCTCTCTCTCTCTCTGTCTCTCTCTCTCTTTCTCTCTCTTCTCTTGCTTTCTGCTTCCATGATATGAGAGCAGAGAACTTGTTCTCTCCCTCTCTCTGCCTCCCTCTGTCATGATCTGAGCTCTGCTGATGCCGGCCTGACACTGAATCCCTGAAATCTCCAGAACTGTGAGCAAGTAAATCTTCCTTCTCTGAATTGTGTGGTCAGTTGTCTGGGATCACAGCAGTGAGGATGCAGACTGAAACAACTTAGAAAGCAGGTGAAACCTATTGTCATGGTTAATTGTATGTGTCAACTTGAGTAGGCTAAATGATATCTATATAATTAGTAATACATTGGTTCTAAGGGTGTTTGCAGAAGATATTAGCATTTGAATTGGTGAACTGAGTAAAGAAGATTGCTATCCCCAGTGTGGGTAGGAACCATCAAACCCTTCAGGGATGAAACAGAACAAAAGGGTAAAGGAAAGGTAAATCCATTCCTTGCTTTAGTTGATGCACCCATCTTCTCTCAGGCCTGTGGGCTCTGATTGATATCCTGGTACTCTAGTACCAGATGGCAGAGTATGATTGTGGAACTTTCTGGCCACCCTAGTTGTGTGAGCCAGTGTCTACAAGTCGTCTTTGAGAGTATGATTTGATAGATAGATACATAGATGGATACATATATGGATGGATTGATGGATACCCTGTTGATTTTCCTTCTGTGAGGAACTCTAGCTAATACACTTTTACCATGTCATATAAATCGTTGCAAGATCTAACCCAATTCGTATATTTCTCTGCTTAGAACTCCCTAACAGTCACTCTTTTGTAATCACAATGACCTTTGACAATTCCTAGAACAAACATGCCACCTTCTTCCTTGTGTCAAAGCCTTCGCATTTGTTACTTGCTCTCTGCCAAACACTCTTTGCACTGCCACCTGGCATTGCTGGCCCCTAGCATCATGCAGGCCTCTGCTGGAACATCTGCCCATTGAGAGGCCATCCTCTTAGTTATTCTGTATCACAGCATCACAGCCTTTCCCTTCACAACACTTAAGTGCTCCATATTTATTTATTGAGTTATTTGTTGTTTTCATATTTTCTACACAAAAGTGTAATTCCACGGTGGCAAGAATTTTGTCTACCTCCTTCATATGATACGCAAAATGTGGAGCAATGAGTCTAGTGTTTACATAAATGTTGAATAAATAAGTGAAGAGTAAAGAGATTTTAAACACTTTTCTTTTCAAATTGCACTATATTCTATACTAGAAAATATGTCTCTTCTATGTATAGCAGAGATAAGCCATTATGAAGGAAATAATTTAAAAATATTTTGAATCTGGGGCTGAGCGTCAGAGGCAGAGAAACAAAATTGCACAAAGATAAAAAGCAAATAAGTATGTTTCTCTTTTCTTATTTGAATACAATAATTCTATTATATTGGAAAATACCACCCAGTATGGGTTGAAAGTGATAATGCATTTTTTAGTATATCAAAAGCTATAATAGAACTCTTTTAACTAACAGATTTAGGCATTTGTTAGAAATGAATTAAATCAAAAAGGTCCCCAAAAGGTTTATGACCCTTATATTAGCCTTAAGTATATTTTCTTTGTATGTTTTCCTTTACTTGTATATTTAACTTCATAGTACTTTCAATATTACTTGCCAATCAACAAATACTAGTTACAGAAAGCACATTTATTGATGCCACAGTTAAACATAAACCTGATTTCATTGCTCCACTATTTAATACTTTTCAACAAATTATTATTGAGTAATATCCAACCTCTTCAGATAGTGCTGACCAATTAACAACATTTGAATTCTCATTGCATCTCAAAATGCCAAAGGCTAGTGTATTCGTTTGTTTGCCCCACAAAGCCACCTTTTGTGTTGACCATTCTCCTCCATTGTGTCCATTTGCAAGCTTTCTCTTCATGATTTAAGATACAGCATATGCATAAGCTGCTTTGTACAACCTTCTTGTAACCCCCTCAGGTGATTTGAGCATTCCTATCCTAATCTCCCAAACACAATTTTAATTCCTCTCTATTCCTATCCATGTGTTTTCTTATTTTTATATTTACTTCCTTGCAATGTTTTAAGCTATTTGAAAAAGATAAACCTATTTTCTTATCCTCGCATAATACTTGGAAATACATGTATTGTAGAGCAGGTTTCAGAGTCTCAGAATATTGAATTGGCTTGAATTGAGAATTAGCTTTGGTGCTAATAGATGATCTAGCACTAAGAAGTTGAAGGAGAGTGGATGTTCCCAAGATGCTAGGCATTTTTTTTTACTCCAATTCCAAGTCAGCTTTGGAAGGCCGTGGTTGTTTGGATATTTCACCTCTCATGGTTTTTAATATATCTGTAATCTCAAGAAGTATAACACAGAGGCAGATTGCTGATGGGGCAATCTCACAGGCTGTCAGTCTTGCTCTCTCCAAAGTGCTCCCCAAGCACTGTCAGGACAGAACTGTCATCCTGGGCTGGAAAATCTCATGCTCTCTGTCTTGCTCAAACTCCTTCCAGATGCACTAATTGGTTTTTATTTGGAAGCAAGTAGAGATTTAGTTGACAGGGTGCCACATCTTATGTATGATTTGTATCATGTTATGGCTTGATGATTTATTCAATGTGTGCCTTATCTTTAGACATACTTAATCTACTTATTTTTAAAATATGCCAATTTATAAATATGATATTGATATCATAGGACTTTCTGTTGCACATTTAATAAGTCAATAAATGTGAAAAATGTTGTTACAGCCATGGAACATTGTGGAAAATAAATGCATAATAGTTGAATGAGAAATCAAAAGGTTGCTTACATGACGTAGAATGGAAGTGTACCTCAAATGCTTAAGTTTAAATGATCCGTGTGTAAAATTATAGGTGATAATAATGATGTAGGTAAGGTATTCCCTAGTGCTCTTTAAATGATGCCACCATTTAATCAAGGTCAAAACCTCAGAGTTATTCTTAATTTATCTTTTCAACTCATGCCACTCCCCAAATTGATCAGCTAAGCATAATTTCTCTGCATCCAAATGCATCACAAATCTTACCACATATCATAAGCTAAACATAGTATGAGGCTATTCTCAGTCTATACTCTTAAGATTCCTTATGTTCAAACTAAAATGTTTGTTTTATAATAATCTTTTTAAAAAAGTCTACCTCATAAAAAAGGATACTGGAACTCTCTGAAAGAGAATATAATATTAATAATATTGAAAGATCCAGAAATATGCATGTTATTTTCAGAATCACATTTCTTTCAAAGACCGCAATAAAAACCTCCCTGCTATTCTCGTTGCTGCCTCTTTTGCCCACAACTCCTTTCCCTTTCTCCAACTGATCTTCTCAATGAGAGATACAATGATATAGAATATAATAATTATCTCTGCATTTGTTAAATCCCACAGAACTGTATAAAATAAAAAGTGAACTTCACTATATGGAAAAATGTAAAAAGTAAATCAGGATGTTGGTGCGCCCTGGTGAAAATAGAAACTGTGAAAAATGAACCTAACTGCATGACAAGTATAGGGCATAATCTTACCAGAAAAAGATTGGGGAAAGGGAATTAACTTAAACAACATGGGAAAGGAGCATTTTGACTAAGTTAAAAAAAAAAGCATGTTACATAAAAACTATCCTTTAGTTGATTAATTTGTTTCTTATAGGGTTAGGGGATAATAATTCTGAAACTTGTGAATGAATACTGAAGCTGAACAAACAAATAAATTGTTGATCACGGAAGCCTGGCTGGAGGAGACACTGAGACGTCATGACATGACATCTTGAATTGGACCATTTAAAAGAAAGGAACGCAAGTAGAAAAACTGGTGGATCCCGAATGATCATTTAATAGTATTATACTGATGTTTAGTTCTCAGTTTTGTTCAATACAATACGATTATGTAAGACGTTATTAGAGGAAACTAGGTGAATATATTTGAAATCCCCAATAGAGCTTGATAACTTTCCAGTACTTATTATCATTACCAACCTCTGACACCATGCAGCAACACACTCACTATGGCTTCCAAGCTCTCTATCTTGGCCCTTGGATGGCAGAACTCATCTGCCATTGTTCTGTCTTGTTTAATCTACTCTAATTGCAGAGATTTTCTTGCTTTTTGCTCTAGGCTTAAGTGGGTTTTTTTTTTCCTTGTTTTTAAATAGAAGTACTCTACTGAGTGTTTTTGTTTTGTTTTGGTACTGGAAATTGAACCCAAGAGCATTCTACCTCTAAGCTACACACCTCAGATTTATTTATTTACTTATTGTTATGGTTTCATATAGAATAGATGCTTGAAGTGCTCATAAATTGGTGTTTGGAGTTGATATAATTGAGTCAGGAGGATTATAATCCCAGCTATAATCCCAGTGGTGGCCTAGGCTGGTAGAGTGTGGTTGGAGAAGGTGGTCCCTGGGGGGTATGGCCTTGAGGATTATATATGTTTCCTCCTCCCCCTGATCTCTCTTGCTTCTGGCTTCCATGATGTGAGGACACAGCTCATGTGCTCTTCTTCTCTCCACTTCTCCTCCCCCCATCCACCATACCCTGAGATCCCCAGTTCCTGGCTTCACATGAACTGAAACCTGATATCTTGAAGGAAAACTGTGAGCTAATAAATCTTCTTTCCTCTAAATTATGTGGTCAATCTTTTAGATTATAGATGTATGAATGCTGACCAGAACACTCATTTATTTAATTACTTCCTTATTTACTTACTTATTTAACAGGGTGTCTAAGTGGCTGAGAGTCAAGTTGCTAAGGCTAGCCTCGGGCATGCTGTCCTCCTGTCTCAGCCCCCCAAGTAATGCGATTATGGCCAGCTCTGAGTATCTTTTCTAAAGATGAAATTTATATATTTTCTTCCCTATTCCCTCAGCCTAGGTTTCATTATCTTTAAACCGACAAATTATAAAACCAATCAACTGAATTTTAAATCAGTTGGATTTTTCAGCACATGGATATCAAATTACACTTCCTAATATCTCATTTGCACAAAATTTTAGGATATAATTGACATAATAAAAATGCATTATTTCAATTACAGATGGTCTTTGAAGCATAATTGGTCTAGATTCCAAAAAACCCTTCATAGTCAAAAATATTACATGCAAAAATGCATTTAATACACCTAACAACGGAGCATCCTAAGGGTAGTTTATGAGTTGTTTACCCTCCCAAAAGCCTGGCTGACGAGGAGCTGCTACTTGCTACCATTGCCCAACATTTTGTACTGTACATCTTTAACTGGGAGAAAAAATATTCAAAACTCAACATTAAAAGTATGACTTCTATGGAATGCATACGCTTTCACACCATCATAAAGTTGAAAATTCAAAAGCTGAACCACCAAAAATCAGGGACCATCTGTACAGTGTTTATGTGTTTAGTAATTGTTTACATTTACCAGCAGCTTAGATCATGATATGTGCCTTTTGTAACAACTTTAAAAACTCTACTCACATAGGTGATTTAAAATAAATATGTTTTATGGATGAAAGCTAGCTCAGTTTGCTAGGAACATTTTATTTTATAGATGAAGAAGCAGATGTTGAGAGACAGTTTGCGGGAAGGATGGATAATATAACACAGGCAACTTACGGGAGTCCCAAGGCTTATATTCAGCTTACTCAAGTGTCAAGTTAGTTTATTATTCATGGATTCCTCCAATTTTATATAAATAATATCTTTATAAAAGTTAACTTTTTGTTATGCAAATTGTGCATTTTGGGAAAATGGAATTGATGTAAAAGTAAAAGTCATAGTTCCACTTAACAAAGGGGAAGGACTAATTTATGTCAGGCACAGTTTTTATTGAGATAAATGAGTAAAAAACTGAAGTGAAGAACTTTTGCTAAAGTAAGATATCCCTTTCTGTGAATATCACTTAAGAGTATTAATGAATATGAGAAATAGTAACACCGATAACTAAGTATAGGGCAAAACTTTGTACTTTGTATTGATTGAACACATAAGCAATGACTGCTTCTTTCAAACATTAATAACTTCTTAAATTGCACATTAAAATCCCATCACAAGAATTTATTATTTAAAACTCCAGCAAATTTAACGTTATCTCTAAAGCAACTATTATAGAGACTTAATGGATTTCTTAATAGGATGGAGTAAGAATGGTTATAGAAGACTAATTAAAATGGAAGGTTTGAGAAGTGGCCAAAGTGTGAAGAAATTATTCAAGGAATAATTTTATTTAAAAAACAATGAAAGGAAGCTTTATTCAAAACATTGAAAGGAAATGTACAAATCATACACTTCAATTAATCAGCACAATGTTTTGCATGCACATTAATACATATTGTTCCAGCCTAATGTATGTTCTATTTTACTTTTATATTTTGCATGTTATCTCATTTATCTTGTTTTATAATCATATTGTATAAATTTTTCAGAGAAATGTAAGAAAATTTTTTATGACATTGCACAAATTTATTTATATGGTGCATTGTATTCCATAATCTTACTTATCTGTATACAGATTTTATTACAGTTTATTATTGTATTAATATTTTTATCTGGATAAATTTATTTAGAAAATATTCTTATCTGTAGACACTTGATGTGAATGAAACTATTTAGATAATGATTTGGAAATTAAGTAATAGTATAATATTAGACATCAAATAATATAATTTTACTCAAAGAAAAAATACCTGTACCTATTTTCTATTATTTTATTTAATCAGTTATCATCCATTTTTATATATTCTCATTATTTTTAGGAATCATTATTACATACTATTCCTTCAAGCTTCTTTTCTAGTCTCTGGTATGTATACATGATGTTTTGTTTCTTTTACCAGAGGACCATTTTCAAAGAGTGGAAGCCGGTAATGGAATGGAGTGCAGGGCTCAGGAGTACAGACTGAAGAACAGGAATTGCTACCAGGATGCACATGGGCTGCTCACGAAACTTACAGGAACTTGGGAGATTTTCAGCGTATGATCTGCTTTGGTTGTACCTTGCACGGACTGACAGTTCTGATCTTTGGTGAGTCTCCATTCCTCTTTTTCTATGAACTGAATTTTATTTCTTCAGTAGCCCCTTGAAAACAGGCCCACTTCACCATTTTAGATTTTCTAGATCTTCAATTCAAGTAAAACAAGAATAATAAAAAATATTATTCCCAATTCAAAATTTTGGACAAACAAATCTTTCTAGCCTGCCCTGGTCAGTGTTTTTTCTTGGTACCGTCAACCATGGTGTGGGGTTTGGATCTTATTATATAGATGGGTGAGTTCAATGGGTGAGGAAGGCAAGTGTAAATGAGATGAGCAGTAGTCACTGGCTGGAAATATTCCTCAGAAGCTGTAAAATGGAATCTATTAACTATCTCTTATAAGTTGAAATATTAATATATTTATGTTATAATAATCAACTCTATCAATATTTAATTGAAATTTTTGCTTTAAAGAGTATAAGAAAGATAAGGTATTGGGAGATAAGTTTATATTAAACTTATATATTGTTGTTTCAGTCAGTGTTCTCAGTGCTGTGATCCAAAAAAACCTGACCACACAACCTAGAGGAGAGAAGATATATTTTCTCACAGTTTTGAAGGTTTCAGGGGTTCAGTCCATGCCAGGCCTGTTACATCTGTGGAGCTAAGGGCATGATGATGGGAGGCAGAAAGAGAAAGAGAGGGAAAATTGTATGCTCTCACATCCTAGACAAAAGCACAGTCCCGAAGGCCACATCCCAGGGACTCGCCTCCTCCAGCCACACCCCACCTGCCTTTGTTACCATCTAGTAAATCCATTACAATGGAATTATCCACAGATGAGGTTACAATCTGCAGGACTCAATTATATCAACTCTGAACACATGGTACACGATCTCTTTAGGGGACATTCTATATCTAACTATGATAATTATTATATACTATGTTCTTATTATATATTAGGAGCTTACTAGTAGGATTACTTTTAGTGGGGATAGAATTGTTTTAGATGTAGCCTAGATTCAACACTACAGTATTTTAAAATGTTTAATTAAATATTCTAACAGTTGATAGAATATATATTAATTCTTATAGAGTTGCCAGTTTATCTCTTATTTCTAAACAGATGTAAGAATCACTTTTTAGCTTCCAATAGAAGAAATAATGCCTTTTGGCTATTGAACAATGTATTTTAAAATCATCTCTCAATCAAAGGGCTTATTAATACATACCATAAGCCTATATATCTCTCAACTCAATTTCTAAAAGGCATAGGACAGTTTCAGTACCTTTAGGATTTCAATAAAATTGAAATAAAACGGCATTCTATTATTTAAGAGTTTAGTGTTTGTAGTGATTTATTTAAATCTACATCAACCATATAAGTTCCTTAATAAAAAACATATTCTGTGATAAAATATACTCTTAATTATAAAAAGAACTGAAGACAATATATTCCACAATATTCTAGCAAATATCAATTTATATTTTTGGCATCTTGAATCCTGTATGGCCCATTTCTTGTATAGATACTAAAATCTCCTCAGTGATATGTTGCAAGAAATTCCAAAATTAACAAATTGCCTCTGAATATCTTCAGAACATTATAACGATCTATATTTTCAAAGTATAATATCATTCCTGGCACACAAAAAATACTCAATAAATTGCATTCAATAAATGGATGAGTAAATGGATGGGGAGGGAATAAGCTAAATTTTAAATCAGAAAAGGAATTAAATCAGTCATTAGGGAAGGCACTTGAACCTCAGTTTCATTAACGGGAATAATCACTTTTATAGAGTTGATCTGTGAATCAAATCAAATCACATTTCTGAACACAAATTTCCTTTTGGCACAAGCTGTTTTAGGCTCCCTTTTACATTTCCTGCCTCAGCCCTGGAATTGTCTCTCTCCAAAGAGCACCAATTCATTATAGTAGAGAATGTGATTAAGAAGGTAGATTGGTTTGCTAGGCTTATAATTTTTTTTTAAATTAAAAGTTTGGGAAGAAAATCCTATCAGATATATAAATGAGTTTTCATAGCAGATGATACAGAATAAATAATAAATGGCAATGGTTTTTTTTATAAGTTCTCATTTGTAACACCTTACTTTATATATTAAATATAGCAATTTATTGTCAATGAAAAAAATTTAAATGCAAATATGTATAAAATGCCTAATGCATCTTATGTAATTTATGCATGAATCTGAAATATTAGCATACAAAAAATTGATAATTAAAAGACTTTAAAGCTGCAATTTATCTTATATATATATTCACATTGTGTATAAAATTAGCTCTTTTTTGCATTAGAAATAAAATCCATTTTGGAGATAAAAGAGATTAAGAAGTGCTGCAATTTTTAATATTGTTTTGGTTTTTTTGTGGTACTGGGGATTGAACCCAGGGGCATTCTACCTCCAAACTACACCCCTAGCCCTATTGTTTAATTCTTTATTTTGAAACAGGGTCTCACTATGTTGCAGAGAGCCTCATTAAGTAGCTGAGGCTGACCATGAACGCGGATCTCCGGTCTCAGCCTCCCAAGTACTGGGATTACAAGCGTGTGCCACCATGCCTGGCTTGCAATTTTTAATATATTCCAATAAGTTAGAATAGAGAACATATTTTTCATACTTAATAGCTGGTTTTATACACTTTTATTGGTGCATTGTAATCACACATGATAGTGAAGTTTAAAGTGATAAGGTCATACTTGCACACAACAGTTGGAGAGCTTGCACCCAGATTTTTAACCTTAATTAAATATATTTAAATTACTCAGGCAACAATGCATAATAACATACAATATTACATAGAATACATACATGGAAATACACATAATTGTATAAAAAACATAAATATGTGAGGCTAAAAAGGATCTTTTATTCTTCCTTGGAGAATGAATAGCTACATAGTATTTTTTTTTCTTTGAATGATCATTTCCTGTGTTTTTTTCACACACAGGTATCAGCGACTTTGTATTTTTTTAAACCTGACACATTGTAATTTAAGATGTACTTTCTAATTCTACTTTTAAATGTGTCTGAGTAGCTTGTATAAAAATAACTTTCCTGCTAGAAGCAACTATAAAGGCTGGAAGCTGTTTGAAGTCATCAGAGTAAAGCTAAGACAACTCAGGCTTTGTGGGGACAGTCTTCTAGAGGGAACTGAAAAAGAAAAGAAATGCAGAGGTAGCCCACTTTGATGTCTTTCCCTTGGATCATATGCAGATCCTCAGCATTGGGCATGAAGGCCAAGCCAAAGCCTTAGCTGGTAGCTAGTAGCTATCTCCCTTGACCATGGGAGCCACAGTAGCATCTCTGAATCCTCATGACATCCAAGACTTGAGAAAAAGACACCTCAGAGAGAGCCTGGAGTTTGATGTGCCTCTTCCCCGTGAGGATTTTGCCAACTCCTGAACAGAGCATGCACATGGCAGGAAGAATAAAAAAAACTAAAAGCAGCTGCTAAGATGATATAAAGTGAACTAGAACTTTCTGGAACTTCACAGTTCTAAAAAAAAACAAAACAAAAAAGAAAAAATGTTACTTATTACCTACCAAGGAGGAGGACTTCAGGAAAACATCTGAAGCTTTGACTTGAAAATACAGAAGAGGTACAAAGTTGGATCAAAGACAAACTAGAAATGATTAGTTTTCACAACATTTGAATTTTAGCCTTGAAACATAAAAAGTGTTGACAGAATCAAGGATGACAAGTCATTCTCTACTTGCTTGCCAAAAAAAAAAAATCAAATTGTGGGTAGGGGAAACATTTAGAAATTACTAGGTATACAAAGACCATAAAACTGAAAAGTGAAAGAAAGAACAAACTATAAGGATACACACGTGATTCAGATAATGGAATAGCCAACAGCACAGTTGATTGGAAACAGGATTAATACTATATAAACGCATCCAGAGAACATCTCTCCACTATTTTAATGATGGAGTCATAATTTTGGACTAGTAAAACAAAAGCTGATATTAAGTTCTTCATAAGCAACAAAATATAGATCACTCTCATTTCTGAAAAGCAAAAATATTGATTGACTGATTGATTGATTGATTGGTACCGGGGATGGAATCCAGGGGCATTCTACCTCCAACCTATACCCCTAACCCTACTTTTTATTCTTTGTTTTGAAACGGGGTCTCTCTAAGTTGTGGAGGGCCTCACTAAGTAGCTGAGCCTGGCTGTGAACCTGGATCCTCCTGTCTCAGCCTCCCAAATACGGGGATTACAAGCAAAAATATTTTATTTCTTTTTCCTACTTACCTGAAAAATAAACTTTCATAGCTATTACCTTTATAATACGACTCTGTAGTACATCCTGGAAGTGTAAGTTGTTTATCCCTGTGAACTTTCAATTTACCTAAATATCAACTTTACTAATGTAACAAAAGTATGCTAACTGAATACCAGCTGTGGTTGGGGCATATCAGAGGCATGGTGTGTAACTTTTAGTCCATCTGAGCTCTTACTCTCCAAAAACAAACAAACAAGAACAAACTCAGCTGGATGCTCAGGAATCGGCAGCTCCTTTAACTTCTGTCCCAGAATAAAACATGAAATAGTCCAAACTTGAGTCACCATAATCTATATGAGTCAAATACAGTGTTGCCCAAATTTCAGCCACCCTGTAGACACAAAAATGACGCATACAAGTTTATTACTGGAAGCCATTTTTTGTTTTTTTTTAATGCAGCATTATGCAGAGGAAGAAAAATAATGACATCTCAAATGTTCATCAATAGCAGGATGTGTAAGTAAAGTAATGTAATAAGATGTAGCACACTGAGTGTATCTTCAGCTATAACATAGATAAATGGCTTATGTGCTCTGCAAACATTAAAAAAATCAAGCAATAAGGAGAAGAAAAGGAAAAACCTCCCACAAATCTCATCACCCTCAAAGGATGATTGTTAGCAACATGCCATCCTTTCTATATGAAGATGTAATGCAGATATTAGATAAATAGATAACAAGAGAGTCTATAGACAGGCACTGTCTCCGTCAAATTCTCAATGCTATAATCCAAAAGACCTGAACACACAACTTAGAGGAAAGAAGATTTATCTGCTCACAGTTTCATGGAGATTCAGGATTCAGTCCATGTGAGGCTGGAGTCTATGGATCTCAGTGCACGGAAGTGGGAAGGAGAGAGAGCAAGAGCCCTGCTCATCATGGAGGCTGGAAGCAAGAGAGAGCACACAAGGGGATTCAAAGCCACAAGCATGATCCCTAAGGCCACACCCCCAGGGACCCACCTTCCCCAGCCACACCCCTGCGGCCTAGGTTACTACCCAGATGCATCCATTACAATGGATTATCTACTGAAGAGATTACAACCCTCATGACTCAATTACAGTCACTCTGAACACCAGTTTATGAGCTCTTCAGGGGGACATTTTATATCTAACTATAACAGGTTTGGAAATAGAACTTTTAAAATTGTGTTGGGCACTGGGCGTGGTGGTGTAATCCCACTACTCAGGAGGCTGGGACAGGAGCATTGTAGGTTTGAGGTTTGTCTCAGCAATTTAACGAGACACTCAGCAACTTAGTAAAGCCATGTTTCAAAATAACAAAATTTTAGAAAGGGCCCGGGGTTGTAGCTCAGAGGTAGAATGCCCCTGGGTTCAATCCCCAGTAACACACACACACACACACACACACACACACACGCACACGCACATGCACATGCACACACACAGAGTCATAAACTTGCAATTAAATCATTATTTCAAAATAAAATATATTACATTAAATTCTACTTCAACTTATCAGAAAAGAAAAAGATGCAAAGCAAGAGATATTTCTGAGCTTCTAATAAACATTTCTTCAAAAGAGGAGATAATTCATTTATATTTAGTAGTTGAAGTACCTTGGGATATTTAGCATGATTCAGCAGAATCTAGTTACTCCCTAGTACATAACAGCTGAAATTTAGGGCTGTATCTGTCCTCCCACCTCCTGTTAACTAGTATTAATAATAGTTATATCATTGACATTAGTACCAACTTTTGCAATATTTATAGCTGCACTGTTACCATGAGCCCTAAGGTAATTCCTCTTATAGGAGATTCGATACTTACCACTATCCTTTATTACCATCTCCATTTCTGAGTATGTGGGTTCATATTCATATTATTTTTTGAGAACTTTATCTAAAAATCTCTTTTTCTTTTTCTAGAAAGCCCTAAGGAATCACGGATGCTGTACTCTTATTTAAAGTTTTTGCTGATTTGTATACAATATCTTAGAGAATGTTTAATTTTTTTCAAGAATTTTCTTTACTAATTATCTAATTTATTGTTCAGAGGACACTTTTTAGTTGGTACTTTTGTAAGCCCACTTAAAAATTAGAGAAGACAGTTTCAGCTAGATAAAGAGGCAGTTCATGGTAGCTAAGTCAGCAAGAGGAGCTGGGACTTGAACTCTTAACTCGATGAAGTTGGATCTTCATCTATGGCTGCTAACAGATGCTACTTACTTCAAGTTGATATAAGACTTCTTTGTGTCTAATGTCCATATTATAGTTACTGTCCATATACTTGAATCAATAAATTCACCTAGAAAAGTTTTTTGATAACTAATTTGAAACGAGTTCTCATGGAACACTATTTTCCCTTCTCATCAGCAGTTTCAGTCTTTGCTTTCAGGTTTGCTTCTTGTATCATTGAGAATATTTTTCAATTTTAATTGTTTCCTTTGTTATTCCAGGAACAAGAATTACTCAAATGCAGGATATCCTAGGCCTAACAATTTTTTTCTTATCATTTCTACAACCAGTTTTATAATTTTGCTCTTCTCATATTCCTTTTGAATTACTTCCACAAAACTTTCTCTTATGTCTTCCATGTGTTTTAAATTATGTTTATATTATTTCTGTTTCTTCTAATATAGGGAATTTCTATGATTTTGTTTTTCCTACACTGGATTCTGTAGACATATGGTCTGTTAATTTTTTGAGCCTCTAGGGATTATTCTGTCTGAACTCAGTTTTCTTCAGCAATACTTCCTTTGATATTCTTCGTTCAGTATTTTGTACCATATAGAATGAATACTAAATCATTGTATTGCTTTTCACACTTGAAATATAGTCTGGAGATGGTCAACAATGAAAAAGATCATTCAACAATTCTATTAAAATGTTACTGTCTAGAACATTGTTCCATTAAATCTATTGTTTCATTTGCTTTGGAGTTGTGACTATTGCTCCTGAAATGAAAAAATGTACTTTAGAATGCTGACATGCACCAAGACACATGATGTCCTCATGATTTTGTTGGTCATTTTTGTAAGAATAGGGCAAACAATCCTTGTATTGTTTTAAATCTATCCTTTATCACAAAATTCAATTTTATTATTTGACTTGTAATAATTATTTTGATTATTACATGTAATCTTTATTTTAACTTGGCCATTTTTCTTATACTATTATATCCACATTCGTATTTCTAATACCTACTTGAATACTATATTTTAATATTCTTATAAATAGTAGATCATTAATTTAAAATTTTTGTTTGTTCTGTGATAAAAATCTAACATATTTTTAATGCATGATAAATTAATAATAAATTCCTCAATACTGCTTTTGAGTCACTTTCTACTGTTTTGTACATAAAAGTATAGTTTATTCCTCTTTGGCCAATATAAAATCACTGGGTTTTGAGTGTGGAAGTGACCTTGCCTAACAAGATTTTTAAAATTTTCAATAACTGGGTGGAATTGTTCTGATTCTGAATATATTTTGGACAATTACCCAATAGATTTTGCCAACAGATTAACTATGGGGTAAAAAGAAGGGAGGAATAATAGATAACTCCACATTGTTAGGTCTAAGTAAAACCACAAACAGCCGAATATTGTATATCCTTTGAAATCATTGCTAATAAGAACTTTCCAATGATAGTTGGGCATAAAATATAATTTAAAAATAAAATACATGACATAAAATTTATAGATAGTATGACCTTTATCATGTGCATTATTTTGTAATAAAATGAAATCTAAGCCAGGTGTGGTGGTGCACGCTTGTAATCTCAGTACTTGGGAGGCTGAGACCGGAGGATCTGGGTTTGCAGCCAGCCTCAGCTACTTAGTGAGGCCTTCTGCAACCTAGCAAGACCCTGTTTCAAAATAAAGAGCAAAAAATCGGGCTGGGGGTGTAGCTCAGAGGTAGAATGCCCCGGGGTTCAATCCCCAGTACCAAAAAAAAAAAAAAATGAAATCTAGTGTAGAAATTTTAAACATATTGTCAAAGCAATTTCCGAAGTATGGAATTGTGAATAAATTTTATTATTTATTTTTCATTTATCAATTGATCTTTTAAATGCAATTGAAAGATATAAAAACTCAATATCTGAATACATGTTTGTATACATCTATATATCACTGTAAACTATAAAAATAACAATAGGATGTGAATCTAGTCTAACAGAATTGATACCCATGAACTTTTAAATAGCATTTCAAACCATATTAATCCCTTATATACCTAATCAGTCTATTAGACAGTCATTTCTATACATGCATACTTTTATCATAAAAATTATGCTTGTCCTATCATTTCTCCTTAGTATATTAAAAATGCATTTTAATCTTACTAAAGAACAAGACAGCTATCTCTTCATTTTTGAAAGTAAAACTTTGAAAGGCAGTGACAATAAGTGTAACCTCTGGGAAAGAAGCAAAACACAACATAACTTTCTTTTCATTAAACACAAGGAAAATGACAAGTACAGCTTAAACTACCTTGTGGCTATAAACCCTGAATTCATGTATACTGAGCCTGACAGAATGAGAACTTCTTCTTTTTAATTTGGAAATGGAGTGCTGAGGTATGGAAAACTGCATTCTGATACAAAATACATGATAACAAAATAAGCCCAGAATTTCTATACTAATCTTATACTGTTCATTTATACCATTGGTTTATAGCAGATAAATTAATCTAGAATATAACTATCCTCTACATTAATATACTATTTAAAGTGTGAAATTATTTTGCAATAGCATGTATTTGTTTATAAAATCAGAAGCCTGAAGTTTCAGAAATGGTGAGAGAGAAAAAGAAAAATTTCCAGGCCACCCAACCCCAACCTAGGGACATTTCACACAGTGAGAATTTCAGCACCAGCAGCAGTAATGATAATGTGAACTAAACTTTATTAATCGCTTACCATATGCCACTGATTACCCAGATTCTCCATATGCAAGGTTTGTCTACTGAATAGCTAAAACAAACTTAAATTTGATACCATCAGCATCACATTTTATGATAATGACTTTTTCATTATTTCTTCATTGTATTTGTGATTTTGAATTTTGTTTGTAAAGTTTACAATAGAATAGGACAGGATGGACAGTATAGAAATATAAGCAAAGTCACTGATTTTTTTTTTTTTTTTGCGGTACCGGGGATTGAATGCAGGGGCGTTCTACCTCCACGCTATGCCCCCGGCCCTATTTTTTTTTATGCTTTATTTTGAAACCGGGTCTCACGAAGTTGTGGAGGGCCTCGCTAAGGAGAGAGAGAAAGAGAGAGAGAGAGAGAGAGAGGGAGAGAGAGAGCGAGAGCTGAGGCTGACCGCGAACCCAGATCCTCCGGTGTCTGCCTCCCAAAGTACTGGGATTACAAGCGTGCGCCACCACGCCCAGCCTAAGTCACTGATTTTTGCTAAATATTACTTATAATGTTTCTCATTATAAAAAGTGTGTGTGAGTGGGTGTTACTAGGGATTGAACCCAGGGACATTCTACCTTTGAGCTATACCCTCAAATCCCCCCAGTCCTATTTTATTTTTTTATTTTATTTTGTTTTGTTTGGAAACAGGGTCTCACTAGGTTGGTGAGAGTCTCACTACATTGCTGAGACTAATCTTGATCCTGTGATCCTTCTGTCTCAGCCTCTCAAGTACGGGGATTACAAGCATGCACCACCACGCCTCGCTAACAGTTTTTAAAGATCACTGTTATAGGCAATGAGAGAAATGAATAACTGAGCAAGATAATAGTTTATATTTTAGAATTTTTATATTTCAAGGTTCTTTGTTGCCATTCTTGTTAACTATAGCATTTTCTTTTTAGAAAGGAAAATCTGACAACCCAAAATATTTTCTGGCTTAATAGTAAAGCACAGCTCAATTTCTTTAATTTATAAATATGTATTAAGAATAGCAAAAAATTTTCTTTTTAAAAATCGCTCTTCTAGCAATATGAAGGATTATTAAAATCAATTTGCATTATATTTATTTCAATGATTTTCCTGGATGAAATATCTCACAGAAACATGTGGCTCCAAATGGCATACTTAAGTGGCACCTTGAATATAAATTCAGTTAAAGCAAGATAAAATAATATATCAAATAATTTAATCCTGCAAACAATCTGTGCTGTATCCCAGCACAATGAAAGCAAATGGATGTAGGAGGCAAAGCTCCTTTGAGGACAGTTGACACAGTATCCTCTGTTTAGGAACCAAATGAAGGATACAGCATGTACCTGCATGCTAACACACCACTCCAGCATCTCTTTCTCTCTCTCTATCATCTATCATCTATCTATCTATCTATCATCTATCTATCTATCTATCTATCTATCTATCTATCTATCTATCTAATCTATCATCTACCATCTATCATCGATCATATATCTATCATCTATCTATTTCTCTATGTCATGTAGCCCATAGTTTCATTCTCACATCTTCCTTTGCTATTTCTGTTCCATATAACAGAATATTCATTCTTTCCCTGCCTATTGAATCTACTCAGTCTTCAACATCAACTCAAATCTCATATGTCACCTGCTTCGTAAAGGTGAATAGTGATCTGTGTGTGTGTTTGTGTGTGTGTGTGCTCAAACAAAACTTTATATTGCTAGAATAGCACTTGAATAACATTTTATTGCTTTATAATTTCTAATGGTGTCCCTTCCCAATGAAGTTCTTTGTATTTAAAAAAAAAAACCCACAAGCTGCTCAGTAAATGCATGCTGTCATGTTCACAATAATTGCTTCAGTGATTAAAAACCACATGATGAAATAATGTTTTAATGTAAAAAGTAGATGAGAAACTAGAGTTAGACTCCCTAGTTATTTTCCTAAAGATATTCTGTATTAAAGATTTATTTTTCATTTCCTTTTGTTCCTGTGGTTAAAGTGGACACTTTACCCTGCAGCACTGAGCCAATTCAGAGTTTGATCATACCTAGATTTGCCCAAGAGTAATGTCCTGTCTGTCCTTATCGCAACCATTAGCAGCACACAACTTCTTATTAGTGTTATCACCCATGGTTATGATAAATGAAGCACAAAACCATTCAACCAAATCAGCTGTCTTTAGTGGGTAACAGATTCTTTATCTACCTGAAGTGACTTCTAACTTTGGCTAGTTATGTCTGAAATTTTATTCTAACCACTATCAGATGAGGAAACTTGAAAACATGTTCCTTACTTTTACATTTAACTTCCAAATCCTGCTATGAACATTTATTTTGCAAAGTAAATGCCAATATTACACATAGAGGGATATGTACACATATATGTATGTATGTATATATATATATTTTTTCAGTACTGGGGATTGAACCTAGATGTGCTTTACACCTTAACTACAAACCCAGCCATCTTTATTATTTCTTTTGAGACAGGATCTCCGTAAGTTGCCCAGTCTGGCCTCAAACTTGTGATCGTACTGCCTCAGCCTCCTGAGAAGAAGCTCCGATTACAGATCTGCACCACCATGACCAGAAATAGTTCAAAGGTTTAATATTTGTGTAACTAAATATTTAGATATTTTTGAAATATTTAAGGTATCCATATGTTGTACTTTTTAATTCATTTATCAGTACAAATAATTATGTCAAGTTTTGGTAGGGAGTCACTAAACTGAAATTAAGACATTTATTTGTTGCACTCATAAAATGGGAGATATTTATATATGTTTGTTTTAATATACACATTAATAATCTGGACATTAAATTTGGATATAAAAATTATTTTTGAGACCACATAATAGAGTTAATAGACGTATTTAAAGATAATGTTCACAGGAAAAAACTATCATTTTCTCACATATAAAAAATATAATGCTATAATTACAAAGTACAACAAAATTAAAGCTATTTTGGTAAATTCAGATTTATACTTCTAAATATATATCTCATGATTTTCATTTGAGTTAATAGAAATTTTAGCAAGTATAAAAATATGTCATAAGCTTGAAGAAATGCAAGTAATTTAGAAAGCATTCTATAATATCAATAATACATATTCCTAAATACCAACATATATTACTTTCAGTCCATGTAATTAGTAAAATATTGTAGTAATGAAATGGATGACAAGATATAGTTGCAGAACTAAAATTATTATCAAAATGTGGAAATGCTCTCAGGTTTGAACAACAGAGTATACTTTTAAAATACATATCTGCAAATGTATGTTTGATATAAAACAATTTTTATGTCTTTTATAAAGATATAAAATTGTGAAGGGAATAGCTGTACACAGATTAAGTTTTGTTTCTGGAATGCCCCCATTTTTCTTCTGTAAGATTACTGTAAAAGTCAAAAAATTTAAATATAAGACACATGGTATAGTGAATATTGCAGAGGGAACATAATTAGTTGCTGCTGTCCTTAAAATTGTTCTCACTATTTTTATTGTACTGCTTAAATTGTGAACATAATTGCTAAATTGGTAAACAATATGGTTAGTTTATCCAACAGGATTTACATTTGAAATTATTTTGATTTAGATTGAAAAAGTCATATTGTGTACAGAAAAATAACTGAAAACTGAAAACACAATTTATGCATTAAAGTGCTAGTGTGAACATTGTTTTCAATGTGGAAATCATAGGCAGCCTCCAGTCCTAGGTCCACATCCCAAAGTAGTGAACACACCCAGGATGAGGATAACTTTTCTTTGTAAAGATTCTGATCAAAGGAGGAATTTTTTATGGTCAGGCATTAATTCCCTGATCAGAGAGAGGCACACTCTCCAAAATCCAGGTAGAAAAACAGCAATGAATTTATGTAACAAAGAGCGAGCAAGAGAGAGCGACAGAGAGAGAGAGGGAGAGATTGATTTTATTCAAAATTTAGATGGACAAAACTTTTTTGATGCAGCAGTTTCAAATATATACACAAAATATACACATATATGCAGTGTAGAAGTGTTTTCACTTGGATAAAGAATGTCTACAAAACCTCATGTGTTACACAATACATCAAAGTTCAGGGGTAGGGTACAGCTTGTGAAGGTGAGTCACTGGGGGTATGTCCTCGAGGACTCTATCTGTCCATGGCCCCTCCTTTCTCTCTTCTGTCATATATATAGAGAGATGCCTGGATGCTATGAACTGAGCAGCTGTCCTGTATTGCACTGAATGTCATGACAATTCTGCCTTGGAACCAGCCAACCATGGACCAAACCTCTAAAACTATGAGCAAAACAAATCTTTCATCCTCAAAGTTACCGTCAGTTATTTTGGCTACAGTTGATGAAAAAGCTGACTAATATAGTAATTGATACTCTGAAATAGAGTCCTTGCTGTGACTACCCTGTTCAGAAGCCCTTGGAACTGGTTTGCAGGAGTTTGGAAAGGTTTGGAGATGTAGGCTGGAGAAGACTTACAATGTTATAAGCATAACTTATTGGGTGATTCTCATGGGAGTTCAGAGGACCAGAATGCCAGTAGGAATGTGAAGATTGAAAACTGTGTCCCTGAGGTTTCAGATGGTAATAAAGACTGTAGGATACTAAACTAGAGGCCTTTTTTTTTTTTTTTTTTTGCGGTACCGGGGATTGAACCCAGGGGCGTTCTACCTCCATGCTATACCCCCCCGGCCCTATTTTTTATACTTTATTTTGAAACCGAGTCTCAAGAAGTTGCAAAGGGCCTCACTAAGTAGAGAGAGAGAGAGAGAGACAGGGAGAGAGAGAGAGAGAGAGAGAGAGCTGAGGCTGGCCACGAACCCGGATCCTCCAGTCTCTGCCTCCCAAAGTACTGGGATTACAAGCATGTGCCACCATGCCTGGCTACTAGAGGCCTTTCTTGTTACAGTCTTGCAAATAAATTGTGTGCATTTTGGCTATGTCCAAAGACTTTCTGTGAGGCTGAATTTAAAGGTGATGGGCTAATTAATCTGGCAGGGGAAATATCAAGGAAGTATAATTCAAGAAAGTATGGCATGCTGGCAACTTTCATCCAGGGTTACTGGAGCAGAAACAAAGGAGAAAGACCAAAAAAAGAAAATGCAGTTTGACTGGAAAAGCACATGTAAAATTCAAGCCAAGAAAGGTGTGGTTGTTGAAGAGATTACCACTACTAAAGAGAAGTACTTCACACAGAGACAGTAGAAAAGATGTTTTGAGGGAATGTCAGACATCAGCAAGAAACAATCCATAGCTGATTTAAGTGAATAATAGTAGAAACTTATTTGAAATAGGTTGCTTTGAGAAGAGGCCTTGGGGGGAAAAGTGCTTGCACAAAGCTGCCTAAGAAGCATCTCCCCAGGATTTCTTTTACCACACTCAGCTGCCAGGCACTCAGGTTGCTACAACCATAGTCCAAGGGGGCCCAGCTACTGTACTGGCTGCTGACAGACCTCAGCATTGTCCACATGGTGCTGGTCTGTAGAAATGCAGGATGCTAGAGTTAAGGGTTATGGAAGCTTTCACCAAAATTTCAAAGGAAGGCCTGGGAGGCCAGGCCATATGTATCAGTGTTGGAATCCCTGTAGGTAGTCCCTGTGGGTCAGAATCTTTGGGTGAAGAAGCTGTGAGAGTGAAGGCAAAGCTTTGATGGAAACTGCAGGAATTAGGAGATTCCAGGAACACGGAATGTCTGCTGAGGAAAACCACAGGCCAAGAGAATCAATATGGGCTACATCAAGCAAGACCTTGGAGTAGGGCTTTCCAAGCTCTTTGGACACCACATCTCACCACCATGTACCCTGGATGCCAGACATGGAGCTATAGGACATAATATTTGACCACTTGGATTTAGACTTCCTTGGGAGTCACTTCCTTTCTATGCCCCCGTTCCTCCCTTTGGAATGGGAATGTTTACTCTGTGACATTGTCCGTTGGATGTATGGTACCTGCTTTGATTTTTATAAGCGTTCACAGCTAAGAGTTTTTCTTGAGTGTCAGAGAAGACCTTGGACTTTATACTTTTGAGCAATGCTGGAACTGTTAATATTAAGGGGACTTTTGGGTAGAAACGAAGTGAATTTTGCGTTATAAAATGGGCATGAGGTTTTCAGGGATCAGGAGCATAGTGTTACGACTTGGATATAAAATGTCCCCCAGAAAAGCTCATATGTTGGCAATGCAACAATGTTTAGAGACGGAAGAATTAAACCATGAGACCTCGAAACTCATCAATGAATTAATCCATTAATTCATTCAATGATTAATAATTTGAATGGATTTATTGGAAGATAACTCTAGGCAGATGTGGGGTGGCTGAAGGAGGTAGGTCACTGGGTCCCTGGCCTGGGGACTATCTTTGTTCCTGTTCCCTTCCTCTGCGTCTTTTTGCTTTGTGGCTGCCAAGAGTTGAGCAGCTTTGCTCCACCACACCCTACTGTGGTGATCTTTCTGCTTTGGAGCTGGCTGACCCTGGACTAAATCCCTGAAACCACGGTCTAAAACATAGCTTTTCTCCTCTAGGTTGTTTTTGTCAGGTAGTTTGATCACAGCAATGCCAAAGCTAATTAATGCAAGATGATATATGAATTTACTGATTGACCAGAATGGAAATATATTCATGGTCCATTTTTAGCAACAATGACAAGAGAGTGCTCATAGTAATTTGGATGCCTATTTACATGTTTATTGAACACTTATCGGGTATTTTTTGCCAACTAGGACCACAAGTATAAAATATTGGTGTTCATGTTTTTAAAACTAATACAAAAAGAAAAAATAATCAGTTGCTATCCCATTTTATTATAGCTTCCAAAAATATTGCATCACTTAAGTATAAGAAATATTTATAGTTATAGCATGAAGTTATGAAAACAGGAGTCTTTTCTTTTGGGGAGCTCTCACAGTAGACTCTGGTTATGGACTCAGTTTATAGGGCACAGTGTCAAATGAAGGATTCTGGTCACACAAATAAAATAAGACTTACAGTGGGCATGGTGGTGCACACCTGTAATACCTGTACTTGGGAGACTGAGACAAGAGGACTGCAGGCTAGAAACCAGTCTCAGCAACACAGTGAGACTGTCAACAACATAGTGAAAATATGTTTCAAAATTAAAAAAAGAATAAAATAGGGCTGGGGGTATAGCTCAGAGTTCAATCCCCAGTACCACACACACATACACACACACACACACACACACACACACACACTTGATTTCTAGGCGTTCAATGAATGAAATATTTTTTTGTGTTAAACTTGGTGTCTGCTGTGGTGTGCATGCTTGTGTCAGGTAAAAATTTATATGTTGACAACCTAATCATCACTATGATGCTGTTAGGAGGTGGAGCCTTTGGGAGAAGATTCGATCATGAGGATAGTGCCCTAGTGAATAAATCAATGGCCTCAAGAACTGCCTTTCCTCAATAACTATATGAGGACACAGCTCTTTCCTCTCAAGAAAGTGCTATTTCTGTGAACAACAAAGTCACCCTGCACTGGACAGCCCATATGCCTGTGCCTTATACTAGGATGCCTAACTTCCAAAGCAGTGAAAAATTTCTGTTGCTCAAAGTTAACTGGCTCAAGCCGGGCGTGGTGGCACATGCTTGTAATCCCAGTACTTTGGGAGGCAGAGACTGGAGGATCCGGGTTCACGGCCAGCCTTAGCTCTCTCTCTCTCTCTCTCTCTCTCTCTACTTAGTGAGGCCTTCCGCAACTTTGTGAGACCCAGTTTCAAAATAAAGTATAAAAATGGGGCCGGGGGTGTAGCCCAGAGGTAGAACGCCCCTGGGTTCAATCCCCGGTACTGAAAAAAAAAAGTGGTTCAAAGTTAACTGGCTCATGGCATTTTGTTATAGTGGCATGAGCAAACTAAGAAAGTGTTCAATTGCATCCTTATTTGTAATAAAAAAGATTCATAACTCTTATGATATTAATGACTTATTTGTTAATGAATGAGGTCTAGCCTTGTTACTCTATGTTCATCATCACCATCGGCATACTTAGTAGCCTATTAGGGAAAAAGCAGTGCAATTTAAAAAGTTATACTCTATAAAGCATATGTGTTTCCTGGGAAAATGAAAATGTTTATTAGAGATAAAAAATTAAAGACATTAATTTCTTTTACTTAGTTTCAAATATTTTTACATTTGTATTTTATGATAAACCAATGATGATAATAATATTTTTTCTAAAATCATCAAGTTCTGTGTTGAAAATATCTGTAATTACACAAAGCACAGAAAAGCTAGAAATTATGTACATTCCAGTGGCCACAGGAGGAGTATGAACTAACAGACCACTCAGGTGGAATAAAGGCATTATTTAAGATTAAATACTAAGTGCTCCCTCTCTTAATTACAATTCAGCTCTTTGATTATTTTCAGATTAACTATAAAATTTCATTTAATCTCCTAAGTATGTAACCTTTATCAGCAAGAATGGCAACCACAGAAGTGACAAAATATATTTTAAGATTTTGTATTAGGTTGAGCCAAATGAAATTTCCAATTTCCCACTGTTTTTGATCAAATTGACAGTTTTATATATTTCAATAGACCTTATTATTTTTTAGCTTTAGGATATATTTGCTAAAGAAATGTGAGCTTTCTCCTGTAAAATATAAATAAATCCATTATTTTTGTGAATACTAAACTTTGTGTCCCTGTGTGCACACCTGCATGTGTGTGTATTCATATTCTGCTGTCTGTGTCTTAAAAGTATAATAAAAGATAAATATGCTTCTAACATCTACATAAACACAAAATTAATAAAGATATGCATGTGTTAAATTGTCATAGGAGATATGGAATGAACCATACTATTTAGAAAAATCAGAAAGTTCTTAGATATTATTAAAATTTCTTAAATGTTTTCATAAAGAAATGTATACTTAAAATGTGCTTGAAATATTTCAATATACAGTACATGCTTCCAAAGAGTATTTCTTGAAACAACAGAATATTCAAAGAGGGATGGCTAATCATCAGGAAAATAAAAATGCATCTTAGGGAATTTTTGTGTTCACCACATCATCTGTCAAGGCAATGTAATATCTAAGAATGTAAGAGAAGGCTCTCATAGCTACCGCATCTTTTGTTGGTTAGGCAAAATGACAAATATTTTCACTGAAATATAGATTATATCTTTACAAATCAAATTTTTGTGGCATCTAGGACATTATAAGAAATAAGATATAAACGTGTTTATATTCAACAAATATAAACCTCAGTGTCACAATTATATAGGTAACTAATATAACAAGTAAAAGGTTGGGAAACTCATGGAATTAGGAGCTTAATTTTGTTTTTAGTTTTTGAAAGCCAAGACAAAAGAAGATAAATTGATAAAATATTTCATTATCATTGTGTTAGAAATAAAAATGTTTCAGTGTTTTAGTTGTTTGTATTTTTGTGTGATTTGTCTGTTTTCTGTGAAGACAAAATTTTCCTGACATTGAATTATGACAAATATGTAACACATGGGTCATTTTATAAAAGTCATAAAGTAACATAATAAACATTATCCTCAATTTTATTTCTGCAGAGCATGCATAAAATAGACATGATTTATAATGAATTTCATCGATTCAAATGCATATTATAGAGCACTGTAGCCATGCCAACGGATTGCTACAGGGAACTGGAGAGTATTAAACTAAATACAGAGTGTTGGGAGATTTAATTTGATAGAAATATAAAACTTAAAAACATAAAGAAAATCTAAAAATAGCCTTTATATTATATCTTATTGTCTGCTGTCTTGCAGATAATTTTTTGAGTGGATTCCAGAATTCTAAAAGTACAATTTTTAATCCTACTTTTTGCATTTGCATAGGCTAATCATGTTTAGCATGTGATGTCAATAGAAGTATTTGGAAAATTAAAAGAAAAATCATAATTATTATTATAGTTCTGATTCCTTATTCTCCCAGCACAAACCATAGGCCCCTATATTTATAATGTTCCAGGCTTGTCACTTTCAGAATGGAAGTGCTTGTTAGGGTGTGCATGGTTTGTTACTATTGCTAAATCATTAACTGACTCCTACAAATTCTTTTTAGTGTTTTATCAGGAAAGCGAATTAGTTCCATTTCGTCTTGAAGAAATATGGAATAATGTGTTATTTGGTAATGATTCTCTCTCTCTCTCTTTTTTGGTATGGGGGTTGAACTCAGAGTCACTCTACCTTCAAGCTATATCCCTGCCCTTTAATTTTATTTTTGAAACAGGGTTTTGATAAGTTGCTAAGGGTCTCCCTAAATTGCTGAGGCTGGTCTCTAACCTGCAATCCTCCTTTCTCATCCTTCCTACAGGCACTTGCCACTACACCTAGTATAATGACCCCTCTTTTATAAAGATATTAACCACATATCTCAGCTTCTTTTTTTTAACAGAATAGATTTTATTTTGTCAGCTTTTAAATTTCTTCAGATTAGTATGTGTGTGTGTGTGTGTGTGTGTGTGTGTGTGTGTGTGCGCGTGTATGTGTGTGTATGTGAAAATGTATGATGGGAGTTCTTTCTTTGGGTTATTTACTGGTAGATTCTGAAAGTAAGAGTATTTATATCTGTTGCAAGTATATGATTTGATCTACCACAAGAAATATGAGAGACATTTTTTTACAATAAACTATATGTAACAGAATAAATTAAACAAAAGAAGTGTGTGAAGTGTAGATCTCCTTCATGGGACACTACTAAATCTTAGAAGTACATGATCAAGGATCTAGTTTATAATCTTCTATTGAAAGCTAAGAATGTTGATGGATGTCTGCTTTCAAGATGGCTCAGTTCTCTTTTCTGTGAAATCACATTTTTTATAAACAATAGAAGAGTTGCATATTTGCTGAAGAATTTGTGCTAATATTTATTTGAAATCCCCAGTTTGCAAACAACTGTAACATCCCAGTGCTTGGAGTAAATTTTGAGATACTAGAATATTCGTCTTGATGTGGGACATGTGACACTGTTATCTCTTGTGAGAATCTTATCATGAGAAGTCCGTGTGTACTAGAGATAACATGACCATAACTGCTTCACAAAAATTTTACCTCATGCGCTAAGGCTGATGGGTGATCATTTTGAAACCCAGATGTTTAGTAATTTTTAATCAATTTAGTCATCTTAGCAGGGTTTTTTTTTCTTGTGTGTGTGAATTAGTTCTCCTTTTGACCTATTTTCTTGTCTTAGTTTTAAAATAGCTTTTCAGAGTTTTTAATATTTTAGAATAATTTGTATGTTGCAAATATTTGTCCTGTAATAAAGCAAGTTAGAAGAAAGTCTACTATCTGAAAGTCAGTTGAACAATATGATATATTTATTGTGAAATTAGTATCAATTAATATTTGAACTTCAGAGTCAACATTTTTGTGGCAGTGGGGTTTGAATCCAAGGCATTCTACCCCTGAGCTACACCCCCAGCCCTTTTTTAGTTTTTTTTTTTTTTGAAACAGGGTCTCACTAAGTTTTGGAGGGTCTTGGTAAGTTGCTGAAGCTCATCAAGGACCTGCGATCTCCTCCTGTCTCAGCGTCTGAAGTACTGGGATTACAAGTGTGTACCACCATGCTTGGATGAGTCAAAATTTTGATAATAATTAAAAGCAAGAATAAAATGAAAGTTATGATAGTCTTCCTAATATGAAAAAGAAGAAGAATGGAAAATTGCATTCATTTACTTTAATAAATTTTAAGGTAATTAAAAACTGGATATTAAGCTGAGCGTGGTGGCACATGCTTGTAATTCCAGTACTTGGGAAGCTGAGACAGGAGGATCACAGGTTCAAAACCATCCTCAGCAATTTAGCAAGGCTCTCAGCAACCTAGTGAGACCCTGTTTCCAAATAAAAAATAAAATTGGGCTAGGGGTGTAGCTTGGAGGTAGAATGCCTCTGAGTTCAATCCTCAGTACCAAAAAAAAAAAAAAGATATTCAATGAATGTTATTTTACTCAAGTATTTAACATGTTTGACTTGATCTTTTTAAATATGCATAGATAAACTGTATCACTTAGTCAATTTTTAAATGTCTCATTAACTCAGATACTCATAATTCTTTTCAATGACTGAATAGATTAATGTTTCTATTTGCATAAAAGAATACATTTTTAATGAGGAAAACTGTGATAATGAAAAAAATTAGGCAAAAAAATTGTAGCTGGAGGTGTGGCT
Organism: Glis glis; assembly: GCA_004027185.1. NCBI lineage: Eukaryota > Metazoa > Chordata > Mammalia > Rodentia > Gliridae > Glis > Glis glis. Next base: position 34,323 of record PVJS01002198.1, read on the forward strand.
CAGTGGTAGAGCATGTGCTTAGTATGGGCAAGGCTCTGGGTTCAATTTCCAACACCAAAAATATTTCAAATAGAGAATATTCATATATCCAGGTATGGTAGCAGAGGCCTGTATTGCCAACAATTGGGAGGCTAAGACAGAAGAATCACAGGTTTGAGGCCAATCTTAGCAATTTAACAAGACCCTATTTCAAAATAAAAACTAGAAAGGGCTGGGGTGTAGCTCAGAGGTAGACCCCTGTGTTCAATCCTTAGGACTTGCCCTAAAATAATATACACATATATTGTGTGAAAATTTAAATTGAACTGCATTAAAATATTGATCATCATAACATATTGTATACTTACCGAGATCTCAGTATAAATTCAGTAGAATATAAATGAAAGTAAAATTTAATAACAAACATAATAAAAGGGGTTATTTTTATTATGAAGCATCTTTAATTTTTATATTATATATGACTATATGTTATTTCACAATATTTTAATGAAGCATATATTATTGGTAATAAAATTTGAATTTCTTTTTTAACATTATAAATAGTAAGAAAACATGCAATTAAGTGCTGGAGATGTAGCTCAAAGGTAGAGTGCTAGTCCAGCATGCATGAAGTTCTAAGTTCAATCTCCAGTGTCATAAAATAAAAAAGTAAACACATTTTTTTAAAAAATTGAGAAAGCATGATACTAAAAGAAGTATTTTCCTATTTGTTTTTTAATTAAATTCCTGGGTATGGATTTTTTTTTATTTTTTAATGTAGCTTTTAAAAAGCATATCAATTATTTATATGATAATGTACATTGGGATCAGGGTATGAGAATGAATATTTTCAGAATATAGTCAATACTCACTATTATCTTTTCTTCAAGTCTGTCATTGGAAAAAGTGGAATTATCTTAATAAATCGGTATTAATTTCAATCATTTTAATTGCAATTAATCAAATACATATTTTTATACAGTTAAACATATTGTATCCAGTGACTACTCTGAATTGAATATGCTCCAAGAAAGTCATTGGGAAAAGGAAATAAATTTTCATAATTTTAATGAATAAAATTTTGTAAAATGAAAGTAATTGTTATAAACAGTTGGTGTGCATATGAATAAAATATGAATCCTTCCAAATATTAAGTTATATTTAAATGTGTAATGGGCATTTTTATGTAATAGTAAACACTGCTCCAAGAAGCATACAATTTTTGTGTATCTTCCCAATTTTTGCATGGGATTGTCGGGGGTGCTGGGTTGATTCCTCACATCAAGAACTCAGAATTGGCAGGGTCTTTGGCAGGAAAGAATTTCAGCCTAGAGGTGGCAGTCATTGGGGGTGTAGTCTTGGGGACTGAGCCCCCTCCTCTCTCTGGTTTGTGGTCCCTTCTTAATAATTTCAGTCTCAGTAAGGGTGGGTGGAGTCCCAGAGACTCCAAAGGACCTTGAGTCTTTCCTGCTTCTTATATTGTCTGGATATCTCTCTGACTTTTGTGCTACATTTACTATGGCTTTCAAGATCCTACATAATTTGCTCTCCATCTGCTCTTCAAACCTCATCAAGGGATTTTTTTCTCCTCACACCTTGTTCCTGCAAAGCAACAGATGTGTTTTTAGCTCAGGTTCTTTACACTGACTTTTCCTTTCATCTCTAATATGTTCTCTATCTTTGCACACATAATGTCTCCATCTTTGTATGATACAAGTCTTAATGTAAGTGGAATTTCTTGCCCACATGTAAAAAAATCACTTTCCCCTTTTACTCTGTATCAGACTACCCCAATTTATTGTGTATGCAATAATTACTTTCTAAGATTATCTATTAAAATGAGAGTTAGTATAGAAAATAATATGATTTCAGAAAAAATACAGTTAAAACGCATGCAACTCTTGAATTAAACAAATAAGGCTATTTGGTATTGTTCCGGAAGAGAGTTTCATAAAAAAAAAAAAAGTTTGTACTTGGGAGGCTGAGACAGGAGGATCATAGGTTTATGGCCAGCCTCAGCAACTTAGTGAGGCCCTCTGCAATTTAGTGAGACCCTGTTTCAAAAAAATAATAAGTCTGGGGGTGTGTCTCAGAGGTAGAATGCCCCTGAGTTCAATCTCCAGTACTATAATAAATTAATTAATTAACAAAAATACAAGCTATGTGAAAACAAAATCCAATCTAAGAGTCGTTATATAGGCAATGAAGTAATATAAATGCATAATAAACTAGCAATCCTAAGGGATTTATGTTAGAAGAGACAGGTGACTAACC
>PVJS01002198.1:36675-87226 GCA_004027185.1 Glis glis
CCTTCTCTCTCTCTCTCTCTCTCTCTCTCTCTCTCTCTCTCTCTCTACTTAGTGAGGCCCTCCGCAACTTCATGAGACCCGGTTTCAAAATAAAGTATAAAAAATAGGGCCGGGGGTGTACGTGTAGCGCAGAGGTAGAACGTCCCTGGGTTCAATCCCCGGTACCGCAAAAAAAAAAAAAAGAAAGAGCAGGTATATATATTTTCCTATCTAGGGTTGTCATATATGTAGAACAAGAAAAACTTCCCATTAACACTCACTTTTGTTTTTACGTTTAATGGCTTGATATTACAATTCTTACTAAACAAGTTAGACATGTAAAAATCTTACTTTATAGAATATTATTTCCAACTGAACAAAATGTACTTTAAAATTTATCTGTTACTTGCAAAAAAGGCAGGTGCATTGTGAGTCAAATGTGCTATTCTCTTTGGATTTGGAATAAGCTTTTCTGGAGTTAGTGGCTCCCAAGAGTTCGTTGCTTCTCACACTAAAGCATGTTGAGAACTGAACAATTTATTAAAAGTTTCCTACATATAAATATCTAGAAATCTGTTATCCTGGTTGTATAAGGGAGAAAAATGAATGTTAATCAAACAATATAATCTAGGTTTTTTAATTGATCGAGTTAAAATATGCAATAAAATAAGTTAGAAAATAATATTATGTTGAATGTTATTTTAGTAAGTAATCATAAAATTTGTTTTCTATAAGTCACACTCTATTTATTTAAAATTAATAACTAAATCATATCCAATATTTTCATTTTTTGCATTGAGTAAACAAATGGTGTCATGATTTAAATTTAGATTGAAATACTTATTAAATGATTTTAAATGTTTGATGCATATTTAAATGAACAAAACAGTATCTATTAACCTTTCTGTAAGAGAATAGGAATATATTAGTTGAATACTTAACCATTATTTACCATAATCTACATTTAAAAAAATAATACTCTAGTACACTAAATTCATACTGACATATATAGTAATCAAATGGCTGGCCATTTTTAATACTTTGATTAAATCAAGTCATATCCTACATGATTCATTTTAGTTTACTTTATTCTTATATGTAATCTCTAGTTGTTATAGTTTACTTTTAATTTTAGCTAAGGATCTGGAAAAGAATTAGAAATAGATTTATAATATTGAAATTTTAATTAAATGTCACTTTAAAATTAGACTTTAATATAAAAGTCACTGGTATTTAAATCTTTGAGATTTGCTTAAAAGGAGAATCAAGTGGTAGAGGCCAGTGGTCCAGGCCACTAATCCCAAAGACTGTGGAGGCTAAAGAAAGTTGAGGTCAGCCTGAGCAACTTAGGGAGACCCTGTTTCAAAATGAAAAATAAAAAAGGCAGGGGCTATAGCTCAGTGGTAAAAACACCACTGAATTCATTCCCCAGTAGTGCCAAAAAAAAAAGAAAAAGAAAAGAAAGAACCAAATGATATGTCCCAATGTGCAGGAATAGAAAGAACAAAATATCTGGGTTAGATCACATTTGACAACCAATTATAAAACCGTTCTCTTTTATGTGTCGATTAAGTGTTGTAATTTAGTTTACACAGCTGAAATGCTACAAGCATTTAAAAATGTTTATGATCAAATTCAACATGTAGTCGCTGAACTTCCAGAAAATTGTTCATTGACATAATCACATATTTTAAAATTTAACCACAACTAAATTACTAAAACAGAAATAAATTACTGACACTGTCACAAAACTGTTTTTATTATTCTTAGTGCTCAATTTCTTGCTTCCTTTTGGGACCTGATCTTTTGTGCACTATTGTATTTCTTCGCCCTCTCCATGGAAGGACAAAATTTCCTGGCTACAGTTTTCTCAATGTATTTTCCGCCAGCGACTGTCCTGTGTGACAGTGTACCCTGTATGTATTACCACTCTCCGTGCCTTGGTACTGTATTGCAGCTTGTACTGCTGTTCTGATTGCTTGACTCTGTTTAATTGTTCTGAACTCTTGCTTTTACATTACTTCCTCGCAACCCATTCAGATCCCCTGTTTTCATGCCCTTAGATCACACAAAGATGAGAGAAGCAACCCTTCTCTCACTCTCTGTTCTCCATAGAAAACTACTCTTCCAGACCTTTCTAATGTGGCTTCCATTTCCCATGAATAGAAGGCGAATTTGTGGACTCTTCTTATCAGCAAAACAAAACAAAAAATGATTTGTTTATATAATTCAAAACAGAAAAGGGAGTTTCTTATTCCATATTTCATTCCATTTCAAAATATAGATTCAGTGCCTTTTTTATAAAAAGTATACAAACAGAATTACTGCTTTGTTTTTGTCTTCCTGAAGTAGTTGTCAAACTACAGTACAAGAAACTTTGAACATCACCAAAAACTTTTCAGGGAATTCGGAAAACAGTATTTTAAAAATAATACTGTTTTATTTCCCCACTCTCATTCTCTCCATTGTGTGTGTGTGTGTGTGTGTGTGTGTGTGTGTGTGTGTGTGTGGCACTGGGGGATTGAGCCCAGGGGCATTCTACCCCCAAGCTATGCCCCCAGTCCTTTTCTAATTTTTTGTTTTGAAACAGTATTGCTAGGTTGCTGAGAATCTCACTAAGTTGCTGAGGCTGCCCACTCTCATTTTCTTATGAATGTACAGTTTTTTCCAGATGCTAATAATTTCGTGAGATCATCACTCTGATAACTTCAAAAATGCATACTCGTTTATCCATATTTTAAATTTTTCCAATTTTAACTTAACATGTCATATGCATGTATATATGCATAGTATACCCAGGATAAATAGAGGTTATTTGGAGTTGTCACAACTTTTTAGGTATCCACAGGAGCTCAAAATCCAAAAAGCCTAAGATCAGATGCTCAATGCAAATGCTTTGCTTGTGAGTCTTACAAAATTTACAAGACGTGTTTTATTCTTCACGTCGGCTTAGGTGTCAGGAATGATATATGTAGTAATTTGTAGAGTAGCAGACCAAACATTGATGAGCTGACAGGTGTTAGATATGTGCTATCTTTTTAAAGGTACTGCACTGCATGTGATTAAATTCACATTTCTGCTTTAGCAGGATGTATGTCTGTAAGTACAGGAATGAAATATAAAATTGATGTAATGAGAACCTTAATTCTGTGTACCCTGAGGGTGTCATTGCAGAGATAGGGTAAGATTGCTTTAAAAAATAATTCAGAAAAATCAGAGCCTGTAATCAGCAGTGCCACACTTACAAAGTTTGATGCTGGGATATGTAAATCAGAACATAGTATATATTATTTTTATGCTTAAAATCACAATCACTAGTATATTATTTACTGCAAGAATTTTCTGTGAATAAGAGCAGGGTGTGGGTGGTACTTAAAGCAACTTCCATTTATTATGGAACAATGCCCTCCCTTGATGCCTTCAGCTGGTGTTCTCTCAGCACAGACTGAATCTGTCTTCCACATAATGGCTTGAGATATAGAGTACTTATTACACTCAGTGACATGTTTTTTTTTCTCCCCTGTATTCTAAGTTTTCAAGACTTTACTCATATCTGTACACTGCTTCTTTTGCTGAGAATTTCTTTCCTTCATATTTTGCACTTAAGAGAGTGCAGTTCTAATGTGCCCACCGATATCTTCCACACTCACCTTCAACCTTACAGTTATTTAGAACAATGTGGTTATTGACAAACCAGTCAGACAGGGCGCTAATAATATGGATTAAGATTATTGAGTTAGTATGAATAATGAATAAGGAAAAAGCATGTGGATGGAAAAAACAAACTTCTTGAGTCTTACTTCACTGAGTAAAGTACCGAATTCTTGGTGACTGATTACACTCAATATGTTTTTTCTACTATAATTATCAGCATTTATTGGTTTTTAAAGATTTATGCTTTATTGTATATTATGGGTTTAGGCATTTTTATGGATTTGTGAATTTTCAAGAAATTTTACCTAAAAGTTGGTGATAAGCATGTGGGATTGATCCCAGGGTGTATAAGTCAGATCAACAGAATTCACAGAATGAAGAAAGGAAGGGAGGGGGAAAAAAGGATTTATTAAATCAGCTCACAATGTAGTCCTGAATTTCGACTGCACGTGAAAAGACAGAGGAATCAGCAGCTGGTCGGGCAGTCTAAGAGCCAGAGCCCCAGGATTGAAGCAACCACCAATTCAGTCCAGTCCAAGATGTGAAGATAAGGAAGCTCTTCCGAGAAACGATGGTGAAGTTTCAGTTTGAAGGCTGGAGGCCGATCTCAGACGAGAGCAGAAGATCAAGAAGTTCTCCAAGGAAATGGCGAAGTTGGAGACCAACGATCTCAAACAAGAGCAGATGCATTTTCCTCAGGAAAAGTAGCAGCTCAGCTCTACGCGGCTTTCTCCCTCTTTTATCTAAGTCCTGCACCTATCAGAACCCTGCTACCCACATTTAGGGCAGGACTTCCGGTTCAATCTGCTGTTATACAACCAAAGTCACATGATCTTAAGAGAGTCAAGTTGACAAACCAGACCAACTATCACACAGGGGAATTCTACCTCTCAGCTACACCTCCTCCAGCCCTTTTTTTTTTTTTACTTTGTATTTTGAAACAGGGTGTCACTCACTAAGTGAATGGCCACAATGTCCTTGAACCTGTGATCTTGCTGTCTTAGCTTTCCGAGTACTGGGATGACAGGCATTTGCCACTGTACCTGGCTACAGTTTCTTTCTTTCTCTCTCTCTCTCTCTCTGAAATATGTGTGTGTGTGTGTGTGTGTGTGTGTGTGTGTGTGTGTGTGTGTGTGTATGGTGAGTTTGAAAGCAATTGAGAAACTGCATATTATTTTGCATTCCTTCATAGACCACTGTAGACCAAGGGTCAACAAACTATAACCTGCATGTGAAATGCCAACTGCCAATTTGTCTACGAGCTAAAAAATGTTTTTTACATTTTTAGACCTACACAACAACCTTTAAAAAAGAATATTTGTCATATTTTAAAATTGTATAAAATTCAAGACTTATTGTCTGTAAAGTTCGGTTGGAACACACCTATGCTTGTTCCCTCACACGTTGTCTATGGCTCTTTTCAAGCTACGATGACTGTCATTGCAACAGAAACCAGGACGTCTTCATGCATTCAACTCTTGCTTCCTAGTAGACGTTTTGACGCTTCAGTAGACCTCCTGTACCCTATCCACTGACCACAAACATTTTGATCTCTGCTTGGTCTCTGAGCACAGAAGAATCCCTCCGAATTCATTCCTCTGGAGACATGGTACTTCGTAGACCCTCCCCAAGGGCCCTTTCTGCTTCCCTGCCCTCTGCCAGCCACGCCCTTTCTACCTGCCCTCTGGCTACTTCTATACTAACCCAACTGCATTAATTTTATGCTTATTTTACTCAATTGTTTTTGTTACAGTTTAAATATGGACAATACAAAATTATATAAGTATATTCTTATTATATAAGTATATTCATAATTGCATTCATCTTGGTTCACAGACGTACAATAGTATTTACCAACTGATCCTTTATAGAAAAAGTAGTCAAGCCACCGGGCGTGGGGGCGCACACTTGTAATCCCAGTACTTTGGGAGGCAGAGACCGGAGGATCTGGGTTCGCGGCCAGCCTCAGCTCTCGCTCTCTCTCTCCCTGTCTCTCTCTCTCTCTCTCTCTCTCTCTCTCTCTCTCTTTTCTTCTCTCTCTCTCTCCTTAGTGAGGCCCTCCGCAACTTCGTGAGACCTGGTTTCAAAATAAAGCATAAAAAATAGGGCTGGGGGCGTAGCGCAGAGGTAGAACGCCCCTGCGTTCAATCCCTGGTACCACACAAAAAAAAAAAAAAGAAAAAGTAGTCAAGCCTATACATCCCATCTAGACCACTAGTTTCATAAAGACAGGAAGATTATAATATATATACACACATATATATGTATGTATGCATAGTAATTCCACAGCATAAATACCCACAACAGATGGCAGTGTGTACTAAATGAATATCATAAAGTAAATTGGCGGGGAAAAGATTTTGTTTTCCAATACTTTGTTTTAACTACCTAACAACCAGAGTTATCTGTGTTCCTATTCTTTAATTATCTCCTTTGTATCCAAGCTTCAGTTACCTTACCTTTTCCATCAATCATTCCTAAATCGGTAATGATTTCATTAATATAAATCAGTCATTTTGACTAATGTTAATTTGACATTCAGTTCCATATTTTGGTTTTATAGATCAAGTATTTTCTCGAATTATAAATTATTAGACTACCCATAGATTATTCGGAGGTGATTAGATGCTGTCTCCTGAGAACTAAGGTTTTCTGCAGCTAAGGTTCTCTCTTTTACTACAGCACGTGGTAAACTTTTATGCTTCATGTAAATGTTCATGAATTGTGGAACTAAGTGACTGAAAGAATGAACTCTCTCCACCAATGGAAAACTAGACTTCTGTGGAACAAAATAAAATCATCCTTCAGAATGATTTTAATGTTTTAATGTACCTGAATTTCAGTGACACTCAGAAAAACTAAGAATGCACAATGTTAATAGTAATCAAAATTAAATGGATTAGTTAATTACTAACACCTGTTTAAACAAGTATCTGAAGATAAAAATACACAAGTTCTGTGTGTGCGTATGTTTGTATCACTTTGAACCTCACTATGATGTGTATAAGTACAGTGCACCAATATAAGTATATTAAAAATATACCTAGTTTTTAATTTATTAATTATTATATTAAGAATTAAATATGTAAGAAAATTATATTACAATTTAATGAGTAGAAAATAATATGGATTTTCATGGTGCTTTATATAAACACTGTATTATTAATCATTATCTTATTTATATACTGTATAGTGACACATGTAGACATTTATAAATGTTTCATTAAGTACTAGTAATGTATAAACTTATTTTGTAAAAAATAGTTACATAAAATTATGAAGATATTCCTGAAGTTTCACATCTAAACTAAGTCTGAGAGAATTGTATGTACAACAGATCACAATACAAAAATGCGTTAACTACAAAAATCTCCCTTTGGAAAATGGAAGGTATAATATGTATTGTCCCTTATTTCTCATTCCTTTACAAAAGGAGAGATTACAATGGTATTCTTTCAGATACTTATTGTAATTACATAAAATGTCACTCACTCAGCTACACTTCAAATTTTAGCTCTTTGGGAAAATAGAATCCAACTTAATACTTTCAGGTCTTTCCAAAATGGGAATGAAAATTTTGGATAAAGATTCTCTGAGAAAACATTTTTAACATAAAATACTTTCAAGTGCAAACTCCTCAGTTAGTATAGGCACATTTCTTAATTAATAAATAGAGGCAAGCAAGTTCTTCCAGCGCCACACTGCTTAGACAATTTGTGATTACATATAATGCTTGAAATTCAAAATCTGTATTTTTAAAAATGATTCCATAGTTGGAAAAGGCAATCTTGAACACATATTTGCATATATATGCTACTAGATAAATTTATATTCAAATAATTTTGGTATTATTTAATTCAAAATTTTTGAATGTGTTATATAGGCAAGTTAAATTTACTCCCATGATAATATACCCATATTAACAGATAACACATAAATAATTTACTTCTATTCAATATTTTTTTTTTTTTGCGGTACTGGGGATTGAATGCAGGGGCGTTCTACCTCCGCGCTATACCCCCAGTCCTATTTTTTATACTTTATTTTGAAACCGTATCTCATGAAGTTGCGGAGGGCCTCACTAAGTAGAGAGAGAGAGAGAGACAGGGAGCAAGAGAGAGAGAGTGAGAGAGAGCTGAGGCTGGCCGCGAACCCGGATCCTCCGTTCTCCGCCTCCCAAAGTACTGGGATTACAAGCGTGCGCCACCACGCCCGGCCTCTATTCAATAGTATACTTAAGATTCTGGTTAGAAAAAAGAACAACATAAAAAGACAACAAATGATCTATATAGACTATAAAATTAATAGGAAATCTATCAGTATTTTAATAAAATTAATAAGATGATAGTAAAATGTATATTAAGAAATGCAAAGGATCTAGGATGGACAAAACAAGTCTAGAAAAAAGAAAACTTTATAAGATTATACTACCTGGTTTCCAGATTTAGTATAAATCCAGTTATCAAAATATGCAGAATGATAAAAGAGAGTGCAGGGTCCCCCATAGACCCATATATGCATGGTAAATGGGAATGTGGCAAAGATGATAAGATAATTTAATGCAGGAAGTATGTTATTACATGCAATAATCACCATGACAGCATCTCTTTGACTCAAAAATAGCCCCTTTTCCAACTTGATGATAACCAGATGTCATTTTACACATATGGGTTTGAACCCTGGCTTTACAAGTCAGGGATGCCTTGAAAGTCTCAGGTCTTTTCCCCCATTAGAAAGTAAACACATAAACCAGGCGTGGTGGCGCACGCTTGTAATCCCAGTACTTGGGAGGCGGAGACCAGAGGATCGGGGTTTGCAGCCAGCCTCAGCTATTTAGTGAGGCCCTCCGCAACTTCGTGAGACCTGGTTTAAAAGTAAAGCATAAAAAAAAAAAAATAGGGTCAGGGGTGTAGCTCGGAGGTAGAATGCCCCTGGGTTCAATCCCTGGTACCACAAAAAAAAAAAAGAAAAGAAATAAACGCATGATACCTTAGGAAAGTAAATCTCTGGAATTCTCACCAGTAAACATTCAAACTTTAACTTCTGGAAGCAAAACATTACCATTTTAATGGCTGGCTCTAGTAAGAAATGGGATTACTATGTTATAAATGTCATTTTATGTATTCCTAGGTATTTAGGGATAGTCATAAAAAATATACTACTAAAATTTAAATAAACCGAAAATTTTTATAGATGAGAATAACAAGAATAAGGACATAGGCAGAGTTATACAAAGAATAAGATAGGAAAAATGCATTCATAAAATGAAACAGGACTAGATTTTTTTTAAATTACTATATCTCTTTCTATATATTTCATATTGCATATATGCCTATATGAACATTTATCATTAATGTTTGCATATATATATTTATTTTTACTCAAATGTATATTGATTATATACATTTTAGGTGACAATATAGATTCACATAAATATATATATATATATATATATATATATATATATGCACCCACACACATACAAGGACATCAAAAGCAACAGTGAGATATGGACATTGGAATATGTTAGAGTATAGAGAAAATTAATAAATTAAAAAGAATTAAATTATTTCTTTTTAATGATACCATTCTTAACATTTATTACTTATGCATTCTAAATTATAACTGCATTCTTAAGTATATCATAATATTTGCTTTTTTCTCTCACTGTCTCTAAATATATATGTGAGAGAGAGAGGAGAGAAAGAGAGAGAGAGAGTGATCAGAGAATGACAGTGGGCTTAATGATCACTGTGATCATGGTTCACAGTACCTCTTTTAACAGTACTTTTTTTCTTCCCTCACAGCATGGAGGTTTTGTTCACATGGAGTTTCTCCATCTCAGACAGCAGCTCGACTGCACGGGTGGGGGTGGTCTCGATTCTTATCAGTAGGGAACTATGTTACGTGGCTTCCCGCTGTGCTTCACTGTGTCCTCAGTACTTGTCTCCAAGCTCCTTGCTTGCATCACTCTCACTTTCATTTAACTGTGAGTCTGTATGTTACCCATCCTTTCCCCACACCTTAGTCAACCCAACTGTTTCAAGGGCATCTTTGATGCCAGTGGATTGATTGCAACAGAAAGCAATCTAGGGGTAGTACTCCTTTACACTCATTCTTTAATAAGAAAATTAGCATAACTAATACATACATGTAGTTATAGTTATAATTTTAAGAATTTGATATATATTTTCTGAAGTGAATATAAAAGAAGCAAGATAAAATTGATCTGCCATTTATTCCCAAATGGTCTTTTTTTTATTTGACTTTTCACTAAAACATTTTCAAGAGGTTGTATTTGAATACATAAACTTGCTTCAACTTCCTGCCCCACACTCTTGCTACTCTACCTGGTCTTCATATTTGACCAGTCTGCCCACTGTGTATGTATATGTATGTGAATGATCAAAATGAGTATCTTTATCAAGCAGATAATACTTCACTCATCTCTGTGCTCCTTTACAGAATGCAATTATTAAAATTCCAGATACTCTACCATTAAATAACCTCTATTTGTATTCAATTATTAGCTGTATGATCTTAGACTAGTTATCCTTCATTTTCTCAAATTTATTAACTGTAAAATGAGAATACTAAAAATGACAATGGAGTGACAATTGGTAAGATAAAGATTATATTAGTAATTCATTTTAATAATTTAACTTAAAATTCTTACACATGGCAAACAATAAATGCAGCTTGCTATATTTAGTGTACCCTTTTCCTCTGACTATTGTATTATTAGGTCTCTCCTGTCTTCTAACTATGCCTTTTAGCCACTCTTCTTTACATCAACACTAGCTTTTTACCTCTCACAATAAGCAAACATATGAAAATAATACCCAATATTCTTCTTAGCTCTGAAAATTTCTCATAAGCAATTTCAAGGGCTTTTTAGCACATATAACTTTCTTACCAATGCACCCATGACCTGTTAAGTTCCAAGTCAAATTTTTCAAACATTCTAAATTGTTTGATGACATATGTCATCTAACATTGATAGAAACACTGCTACCTCTCACTTAGCCCACAAATCAGATCTGACTTAACCCACAACTCAGACAAGAGTGTCTGATCTGGGGACAAGTCAGGACACCAACTTCCTCTTAGTGACTGGAGATGGTAGGTGAACTCCCTTGCCCAAGAAATAAAATTTCTTATGAAATTTCACATGAAAAACTGTAACATGTGCTTCCTAATGTAGATGAGTTTATATAAAAATAAAATTTCCCCTCAACAAACACACATACACGTACCAAAATAAAATACAAAAAGAATGCGGAGGGAGCATAGAAAATCTACTGTGTTGTTGACTGAATGTGTGCTCTTCATGTTTCCAGAGTTAGGGATGAAATAATTCCTTCAGAATTCCATACCGTGTCATCTGCATGGAGACATCTTCAAAACTACTATCATGCAGAGGTGGGGAAAAAGAAAAAGATGGCAGAAGAGAACCTCAAATCAAGTTAAGGTTATCAAATACATCAAATCAAATACTAAAATAAATAATAATATTAAAAGTAAGCCAGGCATGGTTGCACACGTTATTAACAACAACAACAACAACAAGAAATCAGGAAATTTAAACAATTTTCCTTCCTGACTGCTACCCTGCAGATTTCAAGCTCAAGAATCAGCTATAGCCAGGTGTGGTGGTGCACGCTTGTAATCCCAGTACTTTGGGAGGCGGAGACCGGAGGATCTGGGTTCGCGGCCAACCTCAGCGTGCATGCGTGCACACGCGATCTCTCTCTCTCTCTCTCTCTCTCTCTCTCTCTCCTCTTTTCTCTCTCTCTCTCTCTCTCTCTACCTAGTGAGGCCCTCCGCAACTTTGTGAGACCCGGTTTCAAAAATAAAGCATAAAAAAATAGGGCCGGGGGTGTAGCGCGGAGGTAGAACACCCCTGCATTCAATCCCCAGTACCGCAAAAAAAAAAAAAGAATCAGCTATAAAGACAACATCCTTAGATATATCCTTTATTTCTTGTAGTGGTTTGGACTTAGAATGTCCCTGTAGCCACAAATTGGTACTAGCAGAGTGTGATTGCTGCTGTATCTAAGTCTGACTATGTGATTTTTGAGTCTTTGGAACTGGTTTGTGAGAGGAACTTGGAAGGGCCAGAATGTGGCTAGAAAGGCAGATGGTAGAGACTGTGCTCAGGAGATTTTAGAGAGCCGTGAGGACTCCATAGGAAAGTGGAGTAGGAACATGTGTTCCTACTTTACATTCTGGCAAAGAACTTATCAGCAGTTTGCCCATGTCCTGAAACTGTGTGAGGGCAAATTTAAAGATGATGAACTGATTAACCTGGTGAAGGAAATTTCAAAACAGCAAAGTATCCAAGCTACATTACAAATATTGATGTCCACATTAAGCAAAATTTACACCAGATTTTGGGAGTGAAAGTAAAGCAGAGACTTTATAGATTTGAAATTTGACCAGAAAGGCATGTTTAAAGTTGGGGCCCAGAGAGATGATGTTGTGGAAGAAAGTTTGATGGATGAAAGGAAGAAGGAAGCAGTGACTTGAATGGAGGCGGGCTCAGCAGCTGTGATTGAAAAGGGCCCTGCAGCAGTGATTAAAGAGGGTGTGGCTATCTTTCCAGCTGGTGGTTGATCTTGGTGTTCACTTAATGCCGACTTTGCTGGAAAAAAGGGTCATGGAGGCTTCCCGCCAGATTTCAAAGGAAGACCTGGGAAGCCAGGCAATGTGTAGCAGGGTCAGAATCACTGCAAGCAGGCCCAAATGAGGCAACTGGTGAGCTGTGAGGGTGAAGCTTAGGTTACAAAGAAAACCCCTGAGATTTAGAAATGCCAGAAATGTGAAACGACCGCAAGGAAAGGCTACAGGCTGTGAGCCATGGAGCCAGGGTAGAAGAGCCAGTATGCTGCCCATTGAAATCAACCAAGCTGTAGGAGCAGGGTTGTTAAGGCCCCTTGAAGATTACATTTCACCACTATGTGCCCCAAATGTCAGAAGTCAAGCTGCAGGGTCAAATACTTGCCCTGCTGGATCTTGATTTTGTTTTGGTCAATTCCTTCTTTCCATGGCCCTATTTCTCCCTAATGGAATGCAAATGTTTACTCCATGCCATTGTATATTGGATGTATGTAACTTGCTTTTTTGTTTTTATAGTAACTCACAGCTAATAGTTTACCTTGACTCTCAGAGGAGACTTTAGACTTTGGACTTTTGAGTGATACTAAAACTGTTAAGACTATGGGAACTCTTGAAGCCAGACTAAATGCATTTAGTCTGCATTTAGGTGCATTACAAGGTGAGGTGGCTGTGAGGTCTAGGAGGCAGGGGAGGAGTATAATGGTTTGGATTTTGAATATCCCCCTATCCCTCACAGAAACAAGGTAGCAATGTTGGAAACAGGGCTTGGTTGCTACGGAGAGGTCCCTGGGGTTGTGGCCTTCAGGATTATGTATGGTTTTCTCCTCCCTTTTCTGGATCTCTGCTGCTGGTGTCCATAATGTGAGTAGCAGAGCCCTTGAGTTCTCCCTCTCTCCACCTTACTCAGTTATGCCCTAAGCTCTGCAGACCTGGCCTCACATAGACTGAATCTTTAAATCTCCAAAACCTGTGAATAAATGAATCTTCCTTCCTCTAAGTTGTATGGTCAGTTGTTTTGGATCACGGCAGTGAGAATGTTGCACTTCTCTTCTAGTTATTCTGCCTTTTGGAGAGCACTAGCTGATAGAGATTTGGGTACCAAAGGTAGTTTCAGAAAATAGAACCTTAATTGGTAAGTGTTGTGGATTGGTTCTTTGGAATTGTTTTGTAATCTGATTAGATTTGAAGGTATTGTTGACCACATTCCTAAAGTGGCATTCAATGCCAAAATATTTAGGCAAATAATCACCTGTGACTAGCTATAATAAAATGTCTATAGGGAAAAACTTTTGAGCTACCAAAATTCTTTTCCCACAAAATATTTCAAAAAATCAGGCATATTCATGTGCATTGACTGCCTCAATGTGCACTGGAGAACTAGGGAACAATAACAATCTGAGATCAGGGTTTTAAATTACAGCATAAGTTACAGGGGATGTGAAACATCTATGACTCTCTAAAAGAGTTCTTAACTCCTTTAACTGTAGTACCACAATTTCTATAAATCATGCACAGAATGTAATTCTGTAACTAGCTGAACTATAGTAAAAATTGAATACTTAAATTTGTAGGATTTATAATTCTATGAAAGTAGCAGGATTGATCAAAAGAAATTTGAGATGGGGAAATAGGAACAGATTCTAATACCAATGCAGATCTTGAACTCCACAACTCTGTGCAGCCTTCCTTGCACAGTAGAAGGAACCTTCCTACCCCATATGATAAAGTGTTTCCCTTTGCTTGAGAAACCTATAATTTTCTGAACTAAGGTGGTTTCCTTGTAAAGGGTTATTGATTCTCAAGACCTATTCCCATTCTCATTGCTTTGAGACCTGAGACTCCTGAGGATGTGTAATGCACACAATTTTTATGTGACTTTGTTAAATTATATTTACAGAAGACTGGGGAACATGTGAAGGACCAGGTGCAAGGAATATACATTTGTAAAAGACCAAGCTTATACATACAGGCTCACTAAGCCAAGATGGAGGCATCAAAGTGCTAGGTTTTTTTTGTGGGAAATTAACAGTCTGAAGTGGAAATGGCTCTAAAATTTTCTAGAGTGAAATATGAATCTAAATATAGTCACATTTGAATAAAATTGTTATTCAGAAATCTCAGAATACTGCAAAGGAATGTATCCAATAGCCTAGAGATACTATAGGAATACACTCATCATGTACGATGTCTTCCTCCCCTTGCCTTCCATGAAGGTCAAGATGAGGTTCCCTTCATGGAGGTTGTGAGAAATGCATTTAAGAATGGAGCCCAATCATCTGAAAATCTTTATGATTGTTCTTCTCTTTAGGCTAGAAATATTGGTGGGAACTGTTATCCTTGACTTGGGCCCCCAAATTTAGTATGTCACAGTTAAGTGATACTTCATATCCAAACAATAATATGGATTATTTTATATGTAAGGTGATGATTGATTATACCTGGTCTTCCAGATGTGATTGTATTGCTAGATCAAATCAACATATCTGATGGCACTTGGTATTAAACTATTGATTGGGAAAATGCTTTTTAAAATTTATATCTATTAGTAGAAACTATCAGAAACAGGTATGTTTCAGTTAGAAGGTCCAAGAAAATACTCTCACTGCTGTATATCTGTAACTATATCAAGTCTCTAGCCCTATATTGAAGTAAATGGAGCATGGA
Source organism: Glis glis (assembly GCA_004027185.1). Lineage (NCBI taxonomy): Eukaryota > Metazoa > Chordata > Mammalia > Rodentia > Gliridae > Glis > Glis glis. The sequence continues at coordinate 51,592 of PVJS01002198.1, forward strand.
TTGCCTTTCTATTCCATGGGTCAATGCAATTTTCCAATGATGATAATTGAATATTAGGAGCAAATAGAAGCAACCATTCTAGTCATGTTTACAATAAATGTGTAAAATAAATTTCACAAAATTCTAGAGACTGATTACATGAACTAAATTTCTAAGGATTCAGTCTTCTTAGTTTTATATGTCCTTCCATGGGAAACATAGCTTCATCTGGTTCTCCTCCCACTTAGAAAAAGGTACAAAGAATAGAAAAACTCTTTGGATTTTGGAAGCTACATGTATTTTATTTGGGCATGCTAGTTTACCTAATATCCAAATATTTTCATATTTTTGTGGGTCATAGAAGAAAAGAAGTCTCTCTAAAATCCAAGGAGCCATGAGAGTATTCTTCCACTAGGGCAATGTGACTAAGCAGATCTATTCATATCTGAAGTGTCACTAATGGAGGCTGGTGAAAAAGTATTAGGTCTTATTTCAGCTCACACATGCTGATACTCATCTGCTGGCTCATCTTAGGCAAGATGCACCAGAGACTGGTACACCTTACCCCAAAATCAAGCTTCATGCACACTTATGTGATGTAGTTTGCCAACTTTTCCTGTAGATTACCAACATCATCAGACTTATAGGTGGCACAGTATCCAATATTTTTTGTATGCATATGTAATGCAATATGTCCTTGAACTTTCCCACTTTTTCTTCTTCTTCTCTTCTGCACTGCCTGTCCTCCATACTTCAAGATTTGGCATCAATTAAAAGACAAAAGCCTGACAGACTCTTTTCACTGATGGTTCACAGCTACATTCTGTCAAATCTCTGCATATTGCTTATAGACATTCTTTTTCTCTAACTGAATCTTCGTTATTACACAGGCTAACCAGATTTTGAAACTTATTATGAAATCTCTATATTTTAAATAGTAATTTACAGGATATTAGTAGACATTAGAACATAGGAGAAAATTTAGATATGTCAGTTCATATGCAAATTTAACATGGTAGAAAAGTGGTATCTCAAATTAGTAGAGAAATAAACTAGAAATATATGATGGGGAGTTATTTGGACAGTTATTTGGAAAAGAAGATAAAATTGAATCTGTCTGGGATATGTATATAAAATTAAATCCTAAATTGATCAGAAATCTAAATTTGAAAGAGATAATCATTCAAATATTGAAAAAGGAAGGCATAAAACCACCAAACAGGTGATTTCATGGGAAAATCCCAGAAATAGTGAAACAATTTCTAACTATGCTAAAAAATTCAAGAACCTGTGAAAAACTATATAAATATACAAAATTTCTTATTGTAATTTAATTATTTTAACTATTAATGTATGTGATTATAATTTCCTACACATAAAAAATGATTAATAAAAGAGAGACATACTGGTGTATGCCTTTAATCCCAGTACTTGGAAGGCTGAAACAGGAGGTTTGCAGGTTTGTGACCAACCTTAGCAACTTAGCAGGGACCTTTGCATCCTATTTATACCCTGATTTTTAAAAAACTAAGGCTGGGAGTATAGCACAGAGGTCGAATGCCCCTGAATATCAATCCCTAGTAAGACACATACACAAAAAAAATGAAAGAAAAAGATATTAATAAAAATATCTAAATTAGCATGCCATATAAAATATATTTGGGAGGAGAAGATCCAAGATGGTGATGGAGTAGGGACCCTTAAAAAAGCCTGTCTCAAAATGGCCTTAGGAGCTCCAAATTGAACAACATTTCACATAAAAAGAATAAAAAATGAATATCTAGCAACCTGAGTCTGACTTCACAGACACAGAAACTACCAGCCACAGAATCCCACAGAAAACCAAAACCCTGTGTCTGCAGGATTGGAAAGAAGCCATCTTCCCTGGGACCCTACAGCCATGGCTAATAGCCCCCCCACACACACACCACCTCCATCACCAAATCAGGGTGAGGATCCAGAACAGAACTCTGTGAGTTGCAGGGCCATCCCAATGGCAGATCATATATACATCCCAATGGCTGCCCTAGGGTGGGTTCATCACACAGCCCGAGTGCCCTGGCACCACCAAGTCCTGGAGCCCACCTGTCCCCCTGCACCACCACATCCTGGAGCCTGGCATCCCCAGTGCTGCCATGTCCTGGGGTCCTACCATGAGTTTGTCTCTCAGTGTGGGGTCATCCCAGCAGCAGACTGTCCCAGCAGCCAATTGTGAGTTTGCCTCAGTGGCTGTCCCGGCAAAAGTTTGTCCAGCACCCGTGACCCAGCAGCCAATCATGAGTTCATCTCAGTGGTCATCCCAGTGGAAAACCGTCCCAGGAGGTAACTGCCATGAGTGACCACAGGGAACAGAGGCATGTATGGCAAGGAAATAGACTCCTGTGGGTCTGAGTCTTTGCAAATCACCTGCACAGAAGTGGGGCAGGGGCTACAGTTGGACACAGCATAAAAGCAAACAGGCACACAGCCCCTGGAGACATTTAGATGTGAGGGAACCACAGCCCACAGCGTACAGAGCCAATTGGGTCTTTAGGTACCAACACGGGGTACCCAACCATGCTGGGTGGAGGAAATAACTCAGTTTACTGAGGTACAAGCTCAGAAAGCAACACACCTATGCCTGGCTACATTTGGGTCCTGTGAGCACAAACAGAGACCAGAGAGGGCACATGTGACTGCTGTGGCTAGAACAGCAGAGGTTCCTCATGAAACAAGAGGACTGAGCCATCCAAACACAAGGCTCAGAACTGTACAGTTTTTTCTGACAGACCCTGAGCAGTGGGCAGAGAGTAACAGCAGTGTCATCCTGCTCAGGCCACACCTGGAAGCCAAGAGACCAGAGGCCCAGTAGGGCCCAGCTTGATCATAGCTTCAGACTGGGAACTGGACACTCTTGCTGCCAGCAGAGTTTACACCTGATATATATGAATGCCAGTAAAACTGACAGTACCTCACATGATATTAACAAGCAGATCAGGGGTGAAATACAAGGGGCCACCACTCAGACCATAGCAATCACTAGCTTTTCTGAGACTAAGCCCATTGGCCATAGAGACCAGAGCTCAGGGCCCTGTAGTATCAAGAACTCACAATCAGTAGAGAAGCAGCAGTGGCTGTCGAGCATTAAATCCCAACCAGCAGGCTGCAGTCTGTGAACAGAATATCACAGTCTCTAGCCCAGCAGAATTAGATTCTGGAGAGCAGGGCAGTCGCCATCAAATCAGAGACTCTGCATTACCTGCACTAAGAACTCTATCTAGCTAAAGAGGTTCTGAGGGACAAACTCAAGAGATTGGTTATATGAGACAGACTGGGTAGAGACTAACGTATACCCTCCAGCATAGACCTCATTAAATAAGAATAAGAAATACACACAGTCATTACACACAGAAAGGAAGAAGATGCCAAAACAACAGAAAGAAACACAAAATTGAGAGCACCAAAAATATGAGAATGAGGAAGAGTGAGGAAAAAGAAACTCTCACAATGCATCAACAAGGGAGATTACTGATACTGATCTGTAGGAAATGCAAGATGGAGAATTCTGAATTCCAATCTTCACAATGATGAAAGGCCTCAAAGAAAGTGTATAGGAGATGAAGGAGGAAATTGAGGCTCTAAGAAAGAATCAGAAAGAAACTTTGAATGCAATGAAGGAGTCAATAAATGAATTGAAGACCACAATAGAAACCAACTCTAGCAAGCTCAACCATATGGAAAACAGAGTATCACTCTTGGAATACAGTTCATTCAAAACTGAAAACACAGTTAACGATATGCAGAAGATATCACAGCAACACACCCTAACCATCCAAGAAATATAAGACAAGATGTCCTAATTTAAGGATAAAAGGCACTGAAGAAGGTTTAGAAGCACAGACAAAGGGTATCAGAAACCTCTTTGGAGAAATAATTTCAGAGAATTTCCAAACATAGAAAAAGACTAGGACATTCACATATAGGAGACATATAGAACACCATTAAGACAGGACCAACAAAGGACCTCCCCATGCCACATAATAATTAAAATGACTAACATAGAGGCCAAAGAAAGGATCTTAAAAGCAGCAAGAACAAAAGAACAGGTGACATACAGGGGCAAAGCAATAAACATCACTCCAGACTTCTCAACCCAAGAAGCAGGAATGCCAGGAAGGATTGGTATGAAGTACTCTGAACCCTGGAAGAAAACAACTTCCAACCAAGACTGCTATATCCATCAAAGCTATCATTCAAAATTGATGGAGAAATAAAAACATTCCAAGATAAGCAAACACTTAAAGAATTCATGAGGACCAAGCCAACACTAGAGAAAATCCTAAAGTAAATAAAGCACAAAGAAGAACAAACAAGCAAATTTCAGAACCAGAGAAGAGGTGAACTACACCAGATAGGCAACTAAATAAGGAGAGTTATCACTCCATCAAACAGAGAATAGAACTCAAAATTATAGGAAACAAAAATCATATCTCAATAATAACATCGAATGTCAAAGGACTCAAATCCCCAATTAAAAGACATAGACTGGCAATGAGGATTAAAAAACATAACCCAATTATATGCTGCTTACAAGAAACTCACCTTCTAGCCAGAGATACTCATTCACTAAAGATGAAAGCATAGAAAAAGATATACCATGCAAAAGGAGATGGAAAACAAGCAGGGGTAGCAACACTTATATCTGAAAAAACAGACTTTAAGGTAAAACCCATCAGAAAAGACAAAGTGGGATACTTCTTACTAATAAAAGGAACAATCCAACAAGAAGATATAATGATAGTAAACATTTATGCACAAAATGCGGGCACACCCACATTTGTAAAACAAAGTCTCTGGGACATCAGGTCTCAAATAGACCCAAATACAATAATATTGGGAGACTTCAAAACACCACTCATGCCACTAGATCAATTCTCCAGACAAAAGATGAATAAAGACTCTTCAGACTTAAAGAAAACTATAGACCAAATGGATCTAATAGACGTATACAGAATATTTCATCCATCAAGAACTGAATACACATTCTTCACAGCTGCCCATGGAACACTCTCCTGGGTCACAAAGCAAGCACCAGCAAATTGAAAAGATGTAATATAATTCCCTGCATCTTCTCAGATCACAATGGAATAAAAGTAGAAATTAACAACCAGAAGAGCAAAAATAATCACATAAGTACATGGAGAATGAATGATACACTCTTGAATGATGATTGGATCAGAAAAGAAATAAGGGGAGAAGTAAAAGAAAATCCTGGAATTAAACAAAAATAGAGACATGATGTACCAAAATCTATGGGACACTTTGAAGGCCATGTTAAGAAGAAAATTTGTAGCATTAAGTGCCCACATAAGAAAAACAGAAAGTCACCAAATAAACAACCTAATGACACACCTCAAGGACCTAGAAAAGCAGGAACAGTCGAAGCCCAAAGCCAGTAGAAGGCAGGAGATAACTAAAATCAGAGCAGAAATCAATGAAATAGAGAATAAAAAAAAAATACAAAGGATCAACAAAACAAGAACCTGGTTCTTTGAAAAGATAAACAACATTGACAAACCACTAGCTAACCTAACCAAAAGTAGAAGAGAATCAACCCAAATTACCAAAATCAAATGAAAAAGGAAACATCACCACAGATAGTGGAGAAATCCAGAGGATCATCAGAAACTACTTTGAAAAAATATATTCCAATAAACTGGAAAGCATGGAAGAAATTGACAGATTTCTAGACACATACAACCAACCTCGATTGAACTGAGTGGATATAGAAAACATGAATCAACCAATAGCAAGCACAGAAATAGAAATAGCAATAAAAAGTCTGCCATCAAAGAAAAACTCAGGGCCAGACAGTTTTCCAGCTGAATTCTACTAAACCTTTACAGAAGAATTAAACCCAATACTTCACAAGTTATTCCGTGAAATTGAAAGAGATGGAATTCTTCCAAATTCCTTCTACAAGGCCAGCATCACATTAATAGCAAAGCCAAATAAAGATACCTCAAGAAAAGAAAATTACAAACCAATATCATTGATGAACATAGAAGCAAAAGTTCTAAACAAAATACTAGCCATACACATTCAAAATCATTGTACACCATGACCAAGTTGGTTTCATATCAGGAAAGCAAGGTTGGTTCGACATATGCAAAACAATACATGTTATTCACCACATAAACCAAACTAAAAACAAGAATCACATGATCATTTCAATAGATGCTGTAAAGCATTTGACAAAATCCAACACCCATTCATGTTAAAAACTACAGAAAATCAGAATAGAAGGAACATACCTCAACATCATTAAGTCAATATATAACAAACCTAAAGCCAACATCATATTGAATGGGGAAAAACTGCGGGAATTCACCTTAAAATCAAGAACAAGCCAAGGATGCCCATTATCACCACTCCTTTCCATTATAGTCCTTGAAACACATGCCAGAGCAATAAGACAAGAGATGGATATCAAAGGAATTCAAATAGGAAAATAATTAAAATTATCTCTATTTGCGGATGATATGATCCTTTATCTAGAAGACCCAACCAAAAGTCTACTAGAACTGATTAACAAATTCAGCAAAGTAGCGGGATACCAGATCAACCTAAAAAAATCAGTAGTTTTCATATATGCCAACCATGAATCCACTGAGAAAGAAATCCAGAAAATAATTCCATTTACAATAACTTCAAAACCAATCAAATACGTAGGAATAAACCTAACCAAAGAGATAAAAGACTTCTGCAATGAAGGTTATAGAACAGTGAAGAAAGAACTTGAAGAAAATCTTAGAATATGGAAAGATCTCCCTTGCTTTGGATAGGCAGAATAAATATTATCAAAATGGCCATTCTGCCAAAAGTGATCTACAGAGTCAGTGCAATCCCTATCAAAATACCAATAACATTTTTTCACAGATTTACAAAAATCAGTCATTAATTTAATATGGAGAAACAAAAGACCCAGAATAGCCAAAGCAATTCTCAGCAATAAGAACCATCACAATCCCTGACTTCAAATTATACTACAGAGCTATAGTAATAAAATCAGCATGGTATTGGCACAAAAACAGACACATAGACCAATGGAACATAATAGAAGATACAGAAACAAACTCACAAACTTATAGCTAATTGATTTTCAACAAAGGTGCCAGGCACATACATTGGATAAAGGACAGTCTTTTCAACAAATGGTGTTGGAAAAAGTGTTTATCTACCTGTAGAAAAATGGAACTAAATCCTTACATTTCACCCTTATCTTGAGTAAGCTCAAGATAGATCAAAGACCTGGAAGTTAGACCAGAGATTGTGAAATTACTAGAGGACATAAGTTTAACACTTCAACAAACAGGCACAGGTAGAAACTTCCTCAACAAGACCTCTAAAGCCCAGGAAACCAAGAAAAGAATTAGTAAGTGGGATAGCATTAAACTAAAAAGTTTCTTCACATCAAAGGAAACTATCTCTTTAACCACATTAAAGAGAAAGCCTACAGAATGGGAGAAGGTCTTTGATAGCTATCCCTCTGACAGAGGACTACTAATATCTAGGATATACAAAGAACTTAAAAGACTTTACACTAAAAAAACAAATAACCCTATCAAGAAGTAGGCAACCAAATTTCATAGACACATCATGAAAGAAGAGATACAAATGGCCAATAGATACATGAAAAAATGTTCAACATCATTTGAATCAGGGAAATGCAAATCAAAATTACTCTGAGATTTCATTTAACCCCAATCAGAATGGCAATCATTAAGAAGTCAAACAACAATAAATGTTGGCAAGGATGCGGAGAAGTAGGAACTCTTCTGCACTGTTGGTGGGATTGCAAACTAGTTCAACCAGTGTGGAGATTCCTTAGAAAACTGGGAATGGATCTACCATATGATCCAGTTATACCACTACTGGGTATCATTCCAAAGGGATTGAAACCAGAAAACTAGAGCATACCCATGTTTGTAGCATCACAATTCACAATAGCCAAATTATGGAAGCAACCTAGGTGTCCATCAACAGATGAATGAATTACAAAATTATGGGAAATACATACAATGGAATTATACTCAACAATAAAGAAGAACAAAATAATATTTACAAGAAAATAGAAGGACCTGGAGAACATTATGTTAAGTGAGATTAGCCAATCACAGAATGAGAAGGGTTATATGTTTTCTCTAATATGCTCAAGCTAGAGTGTTGTGGGGATACAAAAGGGACTCTAGGCAATAGTGGAGAAGCCTCAGTGGAGCCAGGGAAGTGGTCTAAGTGAAGGGAAGGGGAAGAATGAAGTTCATCAATGGAATTACTACCATCGACCATGTGTACATATGAGAATATAACAACGTCAATCTCAGTACACTTTACTGGGGGGGTAGGGGATGTGGGGGGGCATTAAGAGCTGTGTGCATGAATGTTACTGGCAAATTGATGTTCATTATGATGTCAGATTGTAATGCACCAATAAAAGAACATTTAAAAAATAAAATAAAATATATTTGGGCATATAATGGCCAGAGAGAGATTGAAAAATGCACATTAATATTATTATCTTTTATTATTATGTGTAATGCTAAAAGAAGTAGCAGGAGCATTAGTAGAGTTATGGTTCCAGCATTATATTATACTTCAGGTTGTGCATCGTTTATGTCAAATCTTTGAGACCAGATATGTTTCAAATTCAGATTCTTTAGGATTTGGGAATATTTCCATATACCCAATGCATTACTTTGAAGATGGGACCCAAGTCTAAACAGGAAATTAATTTATGCTTCATATACACCTTACACACTGTCTTATTCAACATTCTCACTGCTTTAATCCAAAACAACTCACCACACAATTTAGAGGAAGGTTTATTTGCTGATAGTTTTTGAGATTTCAGAGTTTACTCCATGTCAGGCCAGGTCAGCAGAGCTTAGGGCATGGTGGAGGGAAGCAGAAAAAGCGAGACAGCAAGGCTCTTCTCTCACACTGTGGGAGCTGGAAGCAAGAGAGCCAGTAGGCAGAGGAAGGACCATATATAATCCCCAAGACCACACCCCCAGGGACCCCTTCTTGACAACCATGCCCCACCTCCAGCATGGATGCCTGATTTCCATGAGATCTGGAGAGACATTCTAAATTCAAGCTATTATACACATGTAGCCTAAAGATAATTTTATACTTTATTTTGAAACCGGGTCTCACGAAGTTGCGGAGGGCCTCACTAGGTAGAGAGAGAGAGAGAGAGACAAGAAGAGAGAGAGAGAGAAAAAGAGAGAGAGAGAGAGAGAGAGAGCTGAGGCTGTCCGCAAACCTGGATCCTCTGGTCTCCTCCTCCCAAAGTACTGGGATTATAAGTGTGCGCCACCACGCCCGGCCTGAAGATAATTTTATACAATACTTTTAGTCACCTGTGTTTTGACTCTGATCCATCACCTGAGGTCAAGTGTGGATTTTTCCACTGTGCTTGGTCACCTGAGGTCACCTCAGGTCAAGTTCGGGTTTTTGCACTGTGCATGATCACCTGAGGTCACCTGAGGTCAAGTGTGGATTTTTCCACTGTGCCATCATGTGAGCGATCAAAAAGTTTTGGAGTTTGGAGAAGTTTGGATTTATTTAGGGATACTCAACCTGTGTTTAAGTGTTAGGAAAATTTTAGTCTAAGGAGAACTGAGGATGGAGACCATTAGTGTATACTCATATACACTAATGTATATAATATAAAAAATATGAATTAAAAACCACAGTTGTGAACATATAAATATTTGTGGGATGAAAATGACTGCTATCTGATTAGTCTGGATGGATTGTCAAATAAAATTTAAAAGATTGAAATAAACTGTGATAACATTTTGAAAGACACGCTGAGTAGTTTTATGAATGGTAGTTAAAGTCACTCTTAATGAGAGATCCAAATTTAAAAAAAAGTTTTTAAAATTCTTTAGTAATAACACAGATACTAATTAAAAATATGAGGTATAAAATCACTTTTGTGTTTAACTTTCTTAACTGTCTTTATCAAAGAACTCTATTTTCTTCTAATTACAAAAGTTTCACATATCCATCAACAAAGCAAATTATGCCTCACTGTTGTTGTTTCTAGCTTCATGATAAGCACACAAATTTTAAATTACCATACTTCCCTCAACAATCTTTAATGAAGATATATCACTGCTAATCTCACATGATGCTGTCTTCCATATCATAAAATTACACTGAAGACTAATACATGAGGCTCTTTGATTAAAAATGTCTGTACAGCAGCATTTTCTTTCACCTCTTATCTATTATTATAAGAAAAAATAAACATGTTTTATATAGTGAAATAAAAATGATTATAAAAAGATCAATTTTAGTGAAGAAAGAGGAATGAAGTGTGAGAAAATAATATTTTGTACTGAGGTCAAGATTTTAGGCAAAGAAAATTTCTAATGTATTTTAATAAAGCACAAGATACAGGACTGTGTTTGTGGCCATTTTAATTCAGCTACAATGTTTCACTTGGATTTTTATTCTTTATTTTATTTAAGAAAGAAGTGCATATTATTTTCAATAGTGTTTATCTACTCTGAAGTGTACATTCTGAGGAAAATTACTATCAAATATCTAACTTTTCTGTTCATAGTTGTTTATTAAATGATTATGAACATGAAGATTTTACTTGAGTTAGGATAACAGCCTGACTCTATTCATTGAATAGGACCTTATACACAGTGTGGTATGAGATAACAACCTCAAATTTGGAGTCAGAGGACGTGACTTTAGTTGCAGCTATGAGACCTGTTTTGCTTTAGGATATTTTGGAATATGTTTGAGGTTAATTTTTTTCTTTTGAAAAAAATTACATAATAAATATCATTCTGTAATTCGTGTTTTGAGGTATCAGCAATACATGTAAAAAAAAGCACAATATAGAATGTTAATGAGTGATAAAGTGCTTTCTATTACTTATATGCTACCCCAAAGTGTTGTTTATTATTTCTTTAAATTCCCAGACCCTACTCAACACCTTGCACAGAAAAGGTATTTTTGATATCAATTCTCCATGAGAGCATAGCTGAGACACCTGTTTTTCATGCCCATGTATAATCTGTTTTAAACACTTAGGTATTGCCCAATCTCAAATAAGTGTGTGTATGACTAATCTATTAAAAATGTGTGGCATGTATAACCATTATTATTTCTTATAGCCGTCATTATTAATAAGCAGAATCTTAAAAATATGGTTCTGCTTCATGCGTATCTTAGGTTTATCTTTTTTTTTAACCAGAATGAATATAAACCTATATAAGTATATAGCAGGATTATTATCTGTTCATTTAAATATCAGGTATTTAGGGCTAGATTTTTCTGTTTGAAAATATCTAGTTAGGATTTGTAGAGGCAATCTTCCCAATTTTTAAAAAAATAAACTACCCATAGATAACTACCCACAGAAATATCTGAACATTCTTTTTTACCGACTCACCAAATCAATTTAACATCATCATTATGAAATGAGGATGTATTATTGTTTCTCCATTTTTATACAAAGATAAAGAGGTACAAAGAAGGTGGGTAACTTTCCCCACTAGTGGGCAGTGGAGGAACCATGCAAACATAGACACTCAGATTCAAGGGTTTACCATTTCTAGTGTTATCCTTTAATATCTTTCTGTCTATAAGGCAGATGAAGCTGAAAAAATATTATAAACATTATTTTTCTGATTGCACACACATATACATACAAAAGATGCCATGGACACCCTAGGGGCCCAAGCAGAGACTAGCTGCAGGGCAGAAGTGCTTCAGGGAGCCCACAGTGCCATGGGTTCATGGATTTTTGGGTTACTGAGAGTGGCTCTGCTGTAAAGGGAACACTCTCTGGCATGCTTCCTCTGCCTCACCATGTGTATCCTTGCCCTGCCATGTTGTGATACACTAAAATGGTCCTCCAGACGTTAAGCAGACACCACTGACATGCTTTGGGGCTTCCCACCCTCCAGAATCCATACCAAAATAAAATCCCTACTTTTTTTTTTTTTTTTTTACAAATTACCTGATCTCCGGTATTTTTGTAGCAAAAGAAATTAGACTATGAAGCCAGCTTTTAAGATGACCCCAAGGATTCCTGTTGCTTTTGCTTTCTGCTCACATCCTGTATCATTCCATCCACCTGAGCATGGGGTGGGGGTGAGTATAATACAATTTTGCTCCAGTGATATCTTATGCTATAGGAAGAAGATACAGGGACATCTGGAAGTAATTTAGGTCCCAAATCAGTTGATGCTGCTTTAATAAAAATGGAAGTTGAATGAAACTTACATAATAAGGTGAAAGCTCTTTAAAGAAGGATAAGCTTTTTCCTGAGGAGAAAGTCATTTATTACTGACCTTGAGGAAGCAAACAATATTGAACTGTCTATGAACACGTAGATTCTGTATGAGTTGAAGCGCAAAGAAACAAATTCTGCCAACAGCACCACACAGCATGGAAGAGGATCTTTCCCTTGTCAAATTTGCAAATGAGAAGTACCCATTTTATCCCTTGGTGTCAGCTTCATGAGACCTTGAGGCACAGTTGAGCTGTGCTCAGTCTTTGACCAATGGAAACTGTGTAATAAAGAATGAGTGTGGTTTTAAGCCATTAAAATTGTGCATCTGTGCAGCACTGGAAACTAATGGCAGAGTGTTAAGTTCAGGTTGATGTTAGGCCGGAATAGGTCTGGATTCCAGTACTGAACCCCGTTTTTCTTTGTGCTTCCTTCTTTATTAAGATAAGCCTTGTCTATGGAGAATGTACATGGCACTTGGCAGTAAGTTTTCTAGAATTAGTGAATTAGCATGCCAGTTTCTTAGGGTACTAGTCTTGGAAAACCAGCTACTCTGTCCCTAGATATTTAAGAGCCATTGGAAATCGCATTTTTTTCCTGGTGGAGAAAGGACTTTCTCATTCTCCTGGGTAACTGTGTTAGTTGAAGACTTCCTTCTGAGAGACAGAGAAAGCAAGTGCCAGGTAACTCTTCTTCCAAGAAAACCTGAGTGCGTGCCAGAGTGGTTTTCTGATAACCCTACTCCCTGCGTCTCTTTCTCCCAATCTCTCCCTTCGTAACTTTGACCTATGCTGTGTGCCTTTCACAAAATACGGTGAATATCTCTCTTATGCAGCATTGTTTGCTGTACTAGCTAGTTTCTACTCTTCCTTTACTCCTGAAATTCTTGTATTCATTGAGAAGTATTAATTCTCCCAATAGCAGGTATGGAAGTATGTAGGTGAACTGGTCTACATAATAGCCTATGTGGAGTGGATGTCCACAGTCTCATTAATAAAGGTCTGCCATTACTATGACTCTGCCCAATAGAATTTTGGTTATCAGTTCACCCACTTCTATCACAATCCCCGGGATATTTTCTCTTCTTATATCATTATTTAGCAATCAATGACACAGAGGTACCATCAGCTTTTGTCTCCAAGGTGTTACCACCTTATATTACAGTGAATATTTCTGTCTTCATACATGAGATGCAAGAATATTAACACCTAAGTAAAATAGAGTTTGAGTTCAATAACAGAATAGGAGCCAAGAAAGTTATGAATGTGATTGTGGTGATTTTAATTGAATAATTAGTTGAGAGGAAGATAGTGCATCTTACTATTTAGTTTTATATTTGAAAGCATGCATGCCTATTGTGTTATAGTTCTATGTTTTTTGTATATTTTATATTTAATTTTTACATGTGATTTATGAAAGACAAGAACTTAAATTCAATTAATAGATATCTTTAATTTATCTGTGAACATTTTTAAAGAATTCTTAAAATATTCTTATTTTACTATCACTTTTCCAGGTGCACACTTCACTCTCCACATAGTTTGACTCATTTTTTTCTATCACATAAAAAGCTGAGGCTATGTGATTAAGATTTATATATAATCATTTAAAGAAAGAAACAGGTTTTGCTGATTTGTGTCTCCAGATGTGGTATGTCAGATGGAAAATTATATAATGCCTTGCTAAATATAGGACATCTATGTTATTGTCACTTCTCCTGGAAAATATTTTTTCTCTGCTGTTAAAAATAAACAAGCCAGATACTAAAACATTTATGAATCATCATTTCAAATAACTTATAAACATTCAAATAAGAATAGTGTCATCTCTTTCATTTACATAAATTAAAAATGAATATATTTTTGTAGCATATACTAAGTATAATTTATACATGTCTTTTATCCTAGATTATTTTATTATTATATTCCTATCACTCAAAAATTATTTACTTTGGATTAATGGGTTTTAATTTTTTCTAATGTTTTCCAAGCATTCTAGATCCCTCCTTCTCCATACACACACACACACACACACACACACACACACACATACACCCCTAACATGTAGCTCCAAAAGCATGTTCTTTTGTTGGCTATTTATGGACACAGGAATCATTTATGTAATAGTCTCAGGAGAACATATAATTAAAGAATTAGTTTAAATCTCTATAGATTGTAAAGAAATGACAATTGTATAATTATAGTTTTAGGAAAATGCAAAACAAATTAAGGTTAAAATATTTAGTTACCTCCATAGGACAGGTAAACATGAGTTGTTGATTACCTAATATGAGCAGAATTGGTAGTTTTTGAGTTAAGTCTTTCAGAATTGCTCTGGTGTGAGGAAGGCTATTCTTAGCTCTGTTATCCCAGGTTCTCACTGTCAAATTAACGGGCCTGAATTTTAGCTTATTCCTCACATGGGACTACCTACCAGCCTCCTCTCAGTTGCTTGCCACCAAAATCTCCACTGTTGTGATAACACCTTTTGACTGGAGCTTTCCTACAGTCTGTTTTGAATAAAGTTATGTGATTTGAGGAGAGCTAATTCAAGTCCAAATGGGATTAGCGAGTAGATGCCAGCCTCAGACCAGAGATTCAGAGTTCAAGAACTGTTAGTAAACGAGGAACTACAGAAGATACGTGGCTACTCCTCAGGGAATCCTGTAAGAAAGAAACACTTTCAGGAATGATTTCTTTACACACACACACAAAAAAAAAAAATCATTAATGATTGGATACACATACATGTGTGCAGCACATAGTTAAATTTCAGCATTATTGGCGAGAGTGACTCAAATGTTCTAAGAAGTAATTGTCTCATCTGGTCACACCCATGACCCTCTTGTGTGAGCAGAGATGGCAAACCCACTGACAAGAACTTAATGACTTCATAAGAAAAAAGAACAAATAAAAAGCCAGTTTGTTTGCTGTGTTGTCACTGTTTTCTTTCCTTACTGCTGCCACTGTCAGCCAAAATTGCAAACATGCTGAGGCTCCTCGGCACCTGATGTTCTGTAGATACTATGTCAGAGGCAGAGATCCTGTGACAGGTAGGATGTCACGGTGAGAGGGACAGAAGGGGTCAAAAACATCTGAGGCTGAGCCCACTCTCTAATGCCAGGAAAAACTGAGTGCTCAGGACTGCATGTCTCTTCTGTTAATGTGACACCATCTCAGAATTATGTTAATTTGTGGCTACATCAATAGGAGAAAACTGGGTCCAAAACATGATAGCATTCAGAATCCAACATGCTAAGCCAATGCTGAGGATTGATTTCACTTTAAAATTGACTGCAGAAAAATAAATAATAACCATAGGAGGGATGTACAGAAATGAGTGATTCTAGATATTTGAAGAGAGTCTAGATATATGACCATTTCATTGATGTTTACTTAGATTTCAAAGCACATCAATTCCTATATTAGTTTCTTGTATTTCAAATCAAGTTATAATTTTTTGGAGGTTTTCTAACAAATTCTGTTTTTGTTTTTTTTATTAAGGACATATAATAAAATAAATAAGCTTAATAAGAATTATGGAGTCTGATCTATTATTTATTCATTGGGAAGTGGAAAATATCTGTAGGGAAGTCAATAGAAACTTGCCCTCCAGAATGGTTTTTCAGGTCTTTCTTTACACAGTATGAACATACATTCAACCAAAATGATAGTAATTGAAATGGGAAGCAGCAGAACCAGAAATAATATAATAGAAGCTAAAACAAAAAGACATATACTAGCAAAATTATGTCCCCAAATTATTTAAGATAGAAAATGACTTTTTTTTAGTAAGGAAAAATGGGAATTAACTTATCTAAGATTGGTGACAGTTTAAGAATTGGAAATATTTTTCAATTTGTCCATTCAGATTGCTTATTGTATTTCTATTTATGCTTTGTATATATGTGTGCATGAATACTTTTATTATAAAGATTAAGTTCAGTTTGAAGTTTTATTAGTTTGGATAGTTTAATTCCTATTTGCATACATAAATAAGAACATCTAATATGTAAGACTTCTACCATGTATATAGTTCAAATTCCCTCAACTCTATTTTAAGGTAAATTCTTATAATTTTTATCTGCTTCTCACATTCATTGCTCATCCCAATAAATTTTAAGGTATCTTTTCAATATAATAACTTGTATAATAGCAGTTAATCAAAGTAATGATTTATAATTCACTTTAGATAAGAAACATAAAAATAAAATATTGGTTGTAATAACTATATACAAGTTAGAAAATATTTACAATAAAAGTGAATTCTTCCTTTGGAAACTCATTTTTTATATATGTCCCAAATTTTCAAAATGAAAAAGTATTTTAGTAAAAGGAAGCATTTTAGATAGAATAATATTATAGGATAAAATATGATGAAATCAAACCGATGAGTTAAGAATTTGGGGGTCTTTTGCTTTAGTTATTAACCTACACTCTTTGGATAAGGAAGTACAAGTTCATGGTAGATCTTTATTCTCCATTAATCCTTTGCTGACACCTCAGAGACTCCTAATCTTACTCCTCAAGAACTGCTTCAAAGTTTTATTGTGCTTCATAGGCCTACAATGGGGGATAGGTAAATTATAGTCAACAAAATGAATTTGGCCAACCATCTGTTTTCATATGGCCCTTGATATAATAATTATTGTTTACAATTTTAAAATGGTTGAATAAGAAAAATACTGACTATAAGTGGTTCACAATGCCTGAAGCATTTACTATCATGTCCTTGCCAAAACAAAAATCAAACAAACAAACAAAAATGTTTGGCAATCCCTGGCTTAAACTATACTCTGCCTTTGTCCCTTGGACTTTTATCTCATGAAGAAAAATCATGGATAACAGTTATTAATGTTCTCAATTATCACCTTGTGTCCTCAAATTTCTTGTTATATTTTTAAAAATTAAACCTTTCCTTCCTCATCTGAGAATGGGCCCCTATTTTTGACCTTGTTTCTTCATTCACATCCACTGTTGACTAGATTTGTCTCACCTTCCACAGGGCGATGGGAAATGCATGTTAAAACCAAAGGAAGGATCAGACCCTCAGGGTTGACAAATATTTTCAGTATATTGTAACTTAAATATTAACAAATAGAAAACCAGATACAAAACAAATTATGAACATTAATATAACAGACAACACAATTTTTCTTTGAAAATTATTGCTTGCAAATTGTGACATTTTATATATGGCAGAGGTTACTTGAATGTGCATCTGTGTCCTATATTCTTAGTTAAATCAATTTTAATCAATTTTTATGAATCAATTCTTACCTCATATTTCTCTACTAGAATTTCTAGATTTGTGTGTCTTATTATGAAGTTACTTGGCATTCAATTGGATTGCACATACCATTATATATTGCTTATAATATATAATGTGTTATTTTTATTTGCCCATGAGAAATGAAATGCTGTTTACAATCAAAATGATTTTTAAATATTTTAAAAGTAGTTCTGAAAATGTAGCAGTCGAATTTTAGAAGGTATCATTATGAGAGCTGAAATGTTTTATGTCATACATATGTATATATGTGAATTTTTAAATATCAAATATTATATATGAACCAGTTTACAAAGCATTTTTCATATCTACTCTAGTAAAAGATAAACTTAATGCTGAAAATAAAACTACTGAATACAATGATTTTTCCAATGAACTTATAAAACCTGCTCATTAAATATATATAAGAGAGTTTACAAATATACTTCTAAGAACACTGGGCTAGAAGTGCAGTAAATAGATACAAAGTTCATCAAAACAGCCCAATATAAAGCCTGTGGTAAAGGCAACAAAATTGAGCTTGCTAAAGTTGTCCCATAAATAGCTGGAACCCATAACTATTAATGGGCTAGAGTAGCAGATGTGTTTGGTGGAAACCAAGATTTGATTCACTTTGATTGCTTTACCTAAGTGCTCCCCAGAACATTCACTCTGGCTTTCTTGTACCAATGAAGATGAGACTTGTTGACATTAATGAAAACAGGTTTTAAGCCGAAAAATATGAATGATTCCATTGTCCTGTAAATCCATTAACAAATCCCAAGGTAATAGGGTTTTACTTTACAGTGATTTTGTATTCTCTTCATCAATGAATACCATCAATTTTTGGCAGTCTCCGCACACTTGTAATACCAGTACTTGGGAGGCTGAGACAGGAGGATCCGGGTTCACGACCAGCCTCAGCTACTTAAGTCATCCGCAACTTAGTGAGACCCTGTTTCAAAATAAAGAATAAAAAATAGGGCTGGAGGTGTAGCCCAGAGGTAGAATGCTCCTGGGTTCAATCCCTGGTACACCCCCCAAAAAGAAAACCACACTGGTCCTTTATGAATATCAAGTTTATAACTATAAACAAAAATGATGAGTGATTAATCCATGACTAATGCTCATGGTGATGAAAGGGAAATGGTAGCCAAAATTTTAAATATTTAACTTTATAAATAATAGAAGCCGGACAAAGCAGCACCATCTGTAATCCCATTACTTGGGAGGCTGAGACAGAGGATGACAGGTTTGAAGTCAGTGTGCTGTAATTTAGCAAGATTCTGTTTCAAAATAAAAAATAAAATAGAGCTGGAGAGTTAGCTCAGAGGCAGAACACCCCTGGGTTCAATTTCCAATCCCCCCCACAAAAAAAAGAATAAAGATACTTACTTTATGTATTCAAAAGCAGAAAATTCCTCTTTTGTCTAATCCCCAACCTCCTTCCATTCTCTCTCTCTCTTCCTTCTTCTCTCCCACACTCACATGTGTACACACACACACACGCACGATTACTATACCATTAGAAGAGTGTTTCATAAAGAAAGACTAATAATGCAGAGCCATGAGGTAACAGATTCAGTTGAGAATCATGTTGGAACACAAACCAGTTTACAGCAACTTTTTGATGTTGCTACAAAATTATTCATTTTCCTAGTAACGTTTTTGAATTAGTCTTATTACCATCTTTCCATTATTAAGAAAGCTGAGACATTAGGATAAAGTACATTTATAAAAGTCCTAGAGCTGGTACATTTGACTCATGTTTCAAACACAGTATGTATGGTCCATAACAAACACATAATCTGGCTTACTGAACCGCAAAAGAATATAAACTCTGTCACTTAGGAGATGTAGACAGAAAAGCATTCAAAAGCACTAAACCTATACACACTGACAAATCAAAGTTGAAAGTTAAAGGGGGAAAGTAGAATTTGATATTGGGATGGCAGGGCATATGAAGAAATGACTCTGGTTTTGCGCAAGATAAACACATTTTATTTTCTTTGACTGATACACCATTGAATCTCAAGCAGAAAAAAAAAAAACCTGAGATATCTACCTATGCTAACCAGTAGAGCAAAAGGAAGGAAAGTCAAGGCAATAAGATCATTAGAATTATGTGTGATGTGTTATATAATTTTCATTAAAATTATATATATTTTGTGCAATAGTAGCTATCATTTATTTAGAGTTCACTATCTTGCAAACATTGTGCTGGGTTATTTGTGATTCCATCAATAATTCTTACTATAATGCTAAAAATTTGGTATTATTCACATAAATTACTATATACAAAGGATTAAATTCAGACAGGAATTTATTTACTATTGAGATCTTTAGTCCCTGAAAGGCTACATACTTCCTTTTGGTCAATATTTATAGCCAGACAATATTACACTTTTTATCTCTGCCATCCCCCTACTCTCTACACATTTCCCTTCTTTTTTTCCTCCCTTTCACCTACTCTCCTGTTCTCCATCCCTCCCTCCAATAAATATTCACAAAGCATCATCTTCATACATCCCACTGTACGATTCTTCATGGCGGAGGAGAATTACGGGTTTCCACTTGTACTTTCCAGACACAGGAGTGCAGCGATGGAAATTCTGGCTCTCCTATGGTCTCCACAGATTCTTACAGTGGAACTTGCCTTGTTGGGCAGTACTGAGAGTCTTGGCTGTCCCCTAGGCTTCTCCCATCTAGACATAGTGACCTGGTTGGTGTCAGGTGGGTAAGTCAGACCATCTTTGGGTTTCCATGGACACTGTGGAGGATCTGGACTTGTGAGTGGACAGGGAAGAAGATTGTCATAGCTCCTTGTTGGCCTTCTGCAACACCAACACACCAGGGATGTTGGAGAGCCTCCTTACAGCTTCGTGAGAGCAGATAGATCCTGGGGCTGGCCAACTGGTACTTGCTGGTGTAGGTGGGCGTGAGGCCACAGTGTCTTCATAGTGTTCAGCTGGAGTAGAACATTTATTGCCTGACTCTTCAGTCTAACTAAGATTCTTTTCTCCTGGACCTTTGGCTAGATAGAATAGACTTTTGTTAAGGTGTTTATTTGTTTGCATTTGTTGGTGTTTCTGGGTTACTGGCTTCTGCAATTCCAAGTCTGGGATATAGGAGATAAGCCAGGATATTTAACACTGTGTTTACCTTGGGTCCCTTGCCTTTCTCTTGACTTCTTGTGATTGTTTTATGTGTAATGTTCATGGGGTTTTAGTTGTGCTTAGCAAAAATAATAGGAAAAAATATGTCTATTTCATCTTGTGGTAGCAGAAATTTCAACATAATTGAGGCCCTGAATTAGGCTGAGGACATATTTTCCATGAGGACATGAACACATTCTCCATGTTAAAGCATTTAAATTTTATTCTGAGTGCAGTGAGAGGTGTCTAGGAATATTTCCATGACACTATCTTCAGCAATGTGGTAGAGTTCGTTTTTGAAATGAGCAGTAAATATATATATGAGCCCTTATGGTCTGGAGCTTGGAAAGAAGATAAACTGAATTTAATTAAGTCAGCATATAGACACAATTTAGCCCATGAAAATGGATGAAGGTAATTAGGAGCAGGTTGGGGGGGGGGAGAGGAGAGGAGAAGAGAGGAGAGGAGAGGAGAGGAGAGGAGAGGAGAGGAGAGGAGAGGAGAGAGGTGGAGAGGAGAGATAGAGAGAGAGAGAGAGAGAAGAGAAGAGGAGAGGAGAGGAGAGGAGAGGAGAGGAGAGAAGAGAAGAGAAGAAGGAAGGAAGAAGGAAGGAAGACAGTCCAGAAAACTGCCTGGGAAAAAATCAAAACATAGAAACTGAGTAATAAAAGAGGACTAGAAAAAGACACTGAGATTAATGAGAGTTGTTGAGAGGGATTGACTTCACTGGATCTAAGATCCCAAGAAAAGAGAGTGAGGGATTCAGCTATGAAAAGTAAGAAATGAAGATGAACAATTGGAAGGTTAAAATATGGCCATTGGGCTTTGCAACAAGGAAATCAATGTTTATTTAGGAGAGAAGTATTTTGATAGATGGTCTTTTGACAAGAATGAGTGGAGGCAACTGAGAGCGACAGGAGAGGGAAAGGCAAGTACAGACAACTCTAAACTATCATGTGAGGAAAGCCTAGACATGGGGCCAGAGCTAAAATGAAAGGAGATGAGTTTTTAAGGCAGGCAGAATTATCATTATTATTATTACTATTATTATTTGTACTAGGGATTGAACTCAGGAGCATTCTACTTCTGAGCTAGACCCCAGCCCTATCATTTTATTTTTTAAAAAATTGAAACAGGTGCCACTAAGTTGCTGAGGGCCTTGCTAAATTGTTGAGGCTGTTCTTGAACTCACAATCCTGGCTTAGCCTTTCAAGTATTGGGATTAAAGGAGTGTATCACCAAACCCGGCCAGGATTATTACTTTTTTTAATGGTAGAATAGTATGTTTGTTGTCAGAAATGATACAGTAGAGAAAGAGTTTAAAATACCTGAGAGAAAGTTTTAACTGAAGGTGTTAAATATGTGACAAGGTAGGAAAAATCTAATCGAATGCACTGGAATTACAATCCTTTGGCAGGAGAAAAAACTTCCCCTGTTTTATCATGAAGGAACTCTGAGAAGATGATATAGGGATGTACAGATATTTAATGATGAGTAGATAACTTTGCCATATTTTCTTTTCTGAATGAATAATAAGATAGCTCATTTCCTGAAAGGAAGATCAAAGGAGAAAGTACATTAAAAGGTCTGATGAAACTTAAGATATGAGATGAGGCACACAGATAAATGCATCTGAGATGCTTAAAGAGGCACAAGAAGATGCACACTCAGACTTGTTCAGGGCCTAGTTTCACCTCAAAGTTTTTGGGTAAAGTAATTGACTATGATTTACCAATCTTGCACTTAAAGCTTTTTGATTTTTTAAAATTTATTTTTATTAAATAGCTTTCAGGTATATCCTAACTCTTCTTTGTATAGGGAATATTGACTGTGTAAGGGAAGCCAAAAAATAGTAAATTAAATTTGTGGATAAATGATCAAATACAAGTTTGTTATTAAATGTTTGAAACAGAAACAAGTATGTAGAAAAACATTTGAAGCTCACCATGTGCTATGTTCATGAATGTCCCTATCAGTTTGTATTTCATTATGATGTGAGACCATAATGCACCACTAAAAGTATAAAAAATAAATAAATAAATTTAGAAAAAGAAAAAAACTTTTAATCTCATTTTTAAACTTATTACTTGGATACATATTGTAGCTCCTGGTTCATGGTTCATAAACAGCATCAATAGATACAATATGACACTTTGAGTTATAAGGCACTATTAATGATCCTCTAAATATTAGTATGTAAATCTTTGTGCACATAAAATCATACTGTCATAGAAATTTTCTCCATATCCAAGGGAGCAACATGTACTGAAATAAATAAATAAACCTGCCTTCAATACAGAAAGTCTGTTGTTTTAAAGTCTTGCTTGACCACCTGCAACATGTGTTTGTAAATCCCTGAATGCAGGTTCTTGTTTTTCATAAGACTTTCCATTCCAGTAAGAACAGCTGGTGAAATTAAGGTAACTGTCTTAAATTTCAATTAGAAGCCATTGGTGTAAAGCTATTTTCAGGATCATTTACTTGGCTATGGAATAAACCCTTTTTAGTTAGAAATACAGTCTTACCTTACTAATGTGCAGATCATGGATGGATATCACCCTAGCTCAGAAAAGTCAGTGTATCTTAGGTAGATAAAATATACATAGTAGATATTTATGTAAAATTGGCCTTGACAATTTTGTGCATTGAGACCTTTGATGGTGTTAATCAATTAAACTACAGACATGTTTTTTACATTTTTATTAATTTGCTTATTCATTTCATATTTGTAGTGAAAGATTTGTTTCATTTTTATTATAGGAAACAGTTGCATTGAAATTTGTAAAGGACTCCAGAGATAAAAAAAATGCTGTGGTCATCTGGAATAACCCTGTCACTTTACAAGTAAATTCATCAAGGAACACACTAATTAGAGAACATAAATTATATATGACATGTGGCAACACTGCATGGTGACAAACCTGAAACTCAAATTCAGGAATTTCAGTCTCTGATATTTGCTTTTTAAAAATATAGTACTACTCTTTATAAACATTTCTAATTGCTGGATTGTACATTCTTGTAATGGAGGGAATTATGAGTAAAGAGAACAGATTCCTCACTCTAAAATTAAATGTCATGTGTTAGAGTTTTGAGGATTTAATAGACAATGCCTTCCTCTTTTTTTTTCTACGCAGGGTTGAAACTAAAGGAACAGTTTACAATTAAAAATAGCACTTTATAATAAGAAAATACTTGGAAAATATGGCTAAGTTCTGTGGCTATCTACAAATTACAATTATATTCTTATTCACCAGCCAATCTCCTTGGATGATTATCACCTGCATAAATTAAAGCATGCTATTGACAGATCCAAAGTAGAATCAGAAAGACCAAAGTCATCTATCAGATAATATTTTCTTGTCTAATTTAGGTCAAGGAAAATATATGGCAATATGCACAATAATACTCTAAGAGAAGTTCCTCTCATTGCAAATATGAGTAGAAAAGAAATATCTCAGATCAAATATCTCCCAGATATTGGGAGAGGTGATGGCTTTGTTAATTGAGTCCCCTTAAATTCTACAGTATATGCTAAACTGACTGTGGTTGTATGAACATTTTGGAATTATAATTCCATACATCTAGATTCTAGAAAACTGTTAAATTAGTCCATTAAAAGATAAGGAAATAACCTCATGTCACATGTAATCATACATGCATACAAACACACATACAATTCACATACATTTTCCATCTTTACCAAGTATACAACTTATTTTAGACATGATAGATATTAGACCATGGTTAGTAATCTGCCAATACTTTTTATTAAGTAATAACTAGCATTATTTAAAATAAAAATACAATAATATTATTAAATTGAAATATATTCTAAAACTATGTTATAGATTGACTCTAAAATACATTATGAGAATAAATATTTGGAAAACAATTAAACCTTATTGTTTTGTAACACTGGGATTAAATGTAGGTGCATTCTACCTCTGAGCTATACATCCTGCCCTATTTTATTTTTTAGTTTGAAACAGGGTCTCACTAAGTTGGGCAGGGCCTCACTAAGTTGCTAAGGCTGGCCATGAACCTGCGATCCTCCTGTCTCAACCTCTCAAGTCTGAGATTACAAGCGTGCACCACTACACCTGGCCCAATTAAACTTTATTACTTGAATAAGGTAAATGCCAAAAGTTTCCCTAATTATTAACCATTTTATGGATCAGTGAATGATTAACTCTCTAAATAAATTGTTATATCTTTCTAAAAATTATTGAAAATGTTACCAGAATTCAATTTGCTTCCCAAACTGTCAGCTTTGTTTGCTTTCCATAACCTATCATCCGTAATCATGTTTCACTTTTCATAAATCCTTAGAATATTCATTCTTTTCACAAAGTTTTATGAATTTTATAGCTTTCCAGATATTCTTTTGGAGTTATATCTACGAATACTTTTTCTTAAAAGTAATTTTTAAATTTCAAATAATAATCTATTGGATTAATATGAGCATTTATAATATCATTTCAGATAACATTTAGAAATATATTTAAAACCTTATGTTATTATAAGTATACATCTCTTTCAGTTTCCATATTTAATGACTCAAAAATCTACTAATTAATTCATTTTTTTCATTGCCTATCTTATAGCCATGCTCTTGGTCCAGACCTTCATCTTCTGAATTCATACAACATAATCTAACAGAACTTTCTGCCTGTATGCTTCCTCTCTCATCTACCACACTTTTGCTAAATGTAATTTTTATAAACGTCTAGTATCATCAAGTCATGTCCATACTTGAAAATCTTCAAAGACTGGAAAGGACTTTCGTTAAAATATTTACCATCCGCTTCACACATACTTCTTTTTAAGATTTGATCTCATACTAACTATTGAGACACTTGGCCATCCTCTGACATACCACTTAATTTCTCTGTATTGAGCTGTTTGCAGTTCCTCTTCCTGAATGATCTCTTGACTTTTTCATTCCCCATCTTTGATTCCTAGTGAAATGCTTATTGATCCTTAATGATTAATTTAAGCTTACCACTACATGAGAAATGTGGATGGATTTTTTCCAACAAAGTCTACTCTAATTTATATGCCTTTCCTAGCCTCCTCTCCCCCAACAGACACACTAAATACTTGCTTTCCCCTCAGGGCTAACATCACTTTGTATCTGAAAGCCCCTTCATATTTTTTCTCTCCCTTCTCTCCATTTATGGCCCAAAAGGACATGGATAAGATATGATTTATGTTTGTACTCTCATTACACAATAGCCGCATGCCTGGCACATATATATATATATTTCTGTTTATTTATTCTAATCAAGGAAACCAATATATCTCAATTTTCATAAGCGTAAGTCATATTTATTCGTCATACTACTCAACTAACTCCATTGCTTTTTATTCTCTACAGATTATTCAAGAAGAAATTATTGTTTTCCTATCAGTTAAATAAGAATTGGCGTGTGTAAAAATGGTACATTTTAAAGTATTGTTACAAAAATTGACTTAAGTAACAATGATGATTTTAATAAGGAAAAACTTTTAAATGATTCTTCATGTTTTCTGTTCTGTTTCCATTTAGAATTAGGATAATCTATCTTTTTTTCACTCTAGATACATCCAGATACTTGAAGTAGAAAATTTAATATTTTTCTTATTAAATATTTATTCTGAAGTGTATTATTTATGAATTTTATCCATTTATACAAAATTTGGCTCAAGTCAAAAGGCAAAATTAAAACTATAAAAAATCTCATCTACCTAAAAGCATCATGTTCAAAATATATGTTAAATGAAACATATATATCAGCACTTACAGACAAAAGCAAAGACAGATGCAGGTATACTGACAAGCTGTTTTTTAAAAATACATCTCTTCAGGTCATGGCTTGACATTTATACAAACTGTTATCATTATTTTGAGGTAAGCTAATTTTCATTGAAGACTTATTAAATACTAGGGCAGTCTGAAGTATTACTTTTCGTATTTACTCCTACCACAAAGCTATTTTGTAAATATATTTTGCACGTTTTATTGACACAAAACCTGAGGTTTGGCAGAATTAAATATCTGGGATGTATTATATATCTTACAGAGGGTTGAGGAGTTGAGTCAAGGTCTACCTGATTTCTTATCCTGACTGCACATTGAGCTCTGAGTCAAAACCCTCCAATAAAAGCTCCTACTATATATTTGCTATCTAATATATGTGCCTCCCACTAGCCTTATGCCAAATGTGGTTTATGTGGCTGAAAACTAAATTTTTAGCTTATTTAATGTTTAAAATTTAAAGCTAAATTCAAATAATCACCTGTTCCTACCGGTTACCATACTAGACATCACTATTGCCTGGAATGGTTCACTATGATTCATACATGAGCTTTTCTGAGGATATCATGCTAGAGACTACCCTTCTATATTCATTGAGATGAATGCCAGCAACTTTCTCCAGCTGTTAGAATCATTGGTTGGGTAACTGAAGAATTTGAGGCTACTTATTTAACTTTTATTCTTTGACACTAATACTTGAATATGGTATTATTTGGCAAATGGTGTCCATTCATATCTTTCAATTGAGTTTTGATCATTGTAACATTTACCAGAGATCACAGGGTATTGGAATTTCATAGAGCAGCCAACTTCCTGTTAACTCTGGTACAGGGATCATGCTCATTAAGGTGAGGGAGCTTTTACTTTGGCTTTCTATTGCTGGACATCAAATTAATTTTAAAAATGCACAGTAAATATGTTCCACTCAACTGTTACACTTCAAGTAACACAACAGCTAATGGTGCATTTCCCCTAATATGTTGCTGGTTGTATCCAAACATACATATCTTATTTCTTTCACAAGTTATCACATGTCAATTCTGTGATAGTAAAACTATAGCAATTCTAATATGTCTTACTCCATGCTTAAAGATTATAATATAGGTCTTTGCAACCTATAATATAATGCTCATTAATTTCTAAAAAAATATTGTTAAACATAGATATGTATAAGGATGAGTAAGCAAAGTGACTTATAAATTAGGGACAGTTTCTGACAAAATTAAAAATATTTATCTAAGTAACTTTTTCAATTAGTCCAGGCAAGAATTTCTCATGGGCATGTGACTCATTCAGCTGCATAAGAGTCCATATTTTGTTGTTAACATCTTGAATTCTTAAAGTCTGAATGGAAGTCAGAAACTGTCATGGTGAACTGGGCCTTGCAACTTATGTAGTCAGTGCTGGTGCCAGATTTTGGTTTCCTATGATTATATTTGCTTTATGTTCCCTCTTTCTTTTCTTCCTTTTTTGAAATTCATTCATATAATGATCATCATAGCTATTTTGGGGGATGATTTATCAAACACATGGGAAAATGCAGCAAATAATAAAATTAACACCCATATACTTATAATCTTTGAGGGCTAAAGGATGGCATATATTAATGAGAGACACTAAATGGAACTTGCAAACGTAACTAGGAGAGTATGAAAATGAATTTAATAAGGGATCTTAGTGTGAGGATTTCTTGAAAAAAATGTGTATGTGTGTGTGTGTGTGTGTGTGTGTGTGTGTGTGTGTGTATGAAAATGTCTATATCTCCTATGTTCACCATGCTGGAAGAAAGCTTCCCAACTTCAAGCCCAGAGATGGTGTAAGGAGGGAAAGGGTCAAAAGATGAGACACTGGTCTGAGCAGCTCTGTACCCATAAGCAGAGGACTACACTAAGAAAAGCAGGCACTCAGAGAAGGATGTGCATTTTACTGTCCCCTTAGCGATTTTGTAAAACAATACTACCAAGAATGTTCTTATTAATGGTGAGAGACTATCCAATAAGGAAATAAAATAATTAATTCCAGAACAGAACCAAAGTATACAAGAATCAAGGATAGGATGGCTTGCAGGGAGTTGTGGGTAATTGTAATATCACCTTACCACTGCCAAAGGGTAAAAATAAAACCACCTCACCCTTTACTAGATATTTGACTATCACTCCAACTTCCTCCCGGTTCTTGTACCTAACTCCCTGTTCTTGCAAACTGGTCATCAAAGTTATTTTTTCTCGATTTGAATTTTTACATATTCCTACTTCATATTTCCATTACCTTTTCTTACTTTCATGAGCATAAGGGGGAGAAAAACCCACTGACCTCCTAGCTTCTGACTTCAAGTGCTCTTTCCCTTTTACATGGAGCATAAGAGCAGCGCTGAGATGTTGGGAATGCCTAGTGGCAGGTGCCTAGTTCAGGACCCAGAACAGCCCCACTTAGTTCAAAGTGGAAGGAGGAAAGACTGGAGACCCAAATTGTTGGCTATAAAAGGAAAAGAAACAAAGATACTAGGGCATAAATGGATTTAACTGTTCCAACATTATCCTAAAACAATAATATTTTTAAAAGTCCCCTGAGTATACAATTACAAGGCAAGGCATGCTTTCTAGATTGCATATATGGCTAGGTTTCCAAGACTACAGCCAGTGACCACCACGCCACTGATGGTGAGGAATGAGAAGTGATGACTTAAGAAAAACGCACTGTCTCTACAGTCTGTATTTTTTCATCTAATTCTCAGAATTCTTGTTCTCACCTTTCTCTTAGTTGCTTCTCTATGGGTTTCTGTCTCCCACTACTATTATATTACTTAATTCTCCCTCTCCACTCCCCCCACGGTCTCTTAGACCACCTCCCTGGGCCCAGTGGAGCTTCTCCTCTCTTATCTAAAGTCCCTCTGTTATCCCGATTACACCCCAGGATCCACATATGCCAGTTACAACAACTTTTTACTTATGTGTTGTATCTGTTTTTATCCAAATATAAAGAGGTTAATTGGAATTTGTCTATTGAACAGCCTGGAGTGTTCATCTATAAAGGATGATGGATAACTTCACATTTACTGTAAGGATAATAAATAGTTGAGAGGACAAAGGGTAAGATTTAGTTGAAAAAAAGTGAACATCTTATCAAAACTAGTCTTCTAAATTTTTACTTGTTCTTTAGTAGTTTTCTTCATATCATTTTTCAATATAAGTAAGACAACATGAAATAAAACTGGAAAATAGAAACCTAACACCTTAGTTTATACTTAATATATTAAATATGTATGAAGTTAATGTACTTATAATATTAATTATATAACTTAGGTATATTAATGACTAGAGATAAAATGTCATTAATTCCAATTCCTCATGTGATAAGTTATATTCATTGTCATTACTGTGACACTTTACTTCCAGCCCCTCTATGGTATAATTTTTGAGGTAATCCAGTCTGAGAAGGTTTTTATGTTACAAGCTTCATCACTGAAAACTCAGGGAGCCTGCAGATTAGTCCTGCTGTCATTCTCTGCTCCACTTTTGGGATAAGCATTAGCTCCCATATGTCTAGTGATTAGTAGCCGGTAGTGGGTACCTATTCAATATACTTCATATGCTCCCTCCTTTCCTGGCACATACTCCTAGTCACAGTTATGTTTGATCATGCCATGAAATAGCATGTGTTACATGAAATTTACAGGCAAATTATTTGAAGAAGCTGTGCTTCCTCCAATTTTTGTTTCCCTTTCTTTCAGCAGATGAATATGAGGATAAGGTCATTGTCACTGTCAGAGTCATAAGATGGAAAGAGCCTTGGTACCTGTTTCATATGGTGTTCTCCCTGACATAATACAAAACTGACCACAGAACTTAAAGGAAGGAAGATTTATTTGCTCACAGTTTTTGGAGATTTCAGGGTTCAGGCCATGTCAGACCAGTTATGTGGAATTCAGGGCATAGAAGCAGGAAACAGAGGAATAAAGGAAAGGCTCTGCTCTCACATCATGGAAGTCAGAAGCAAGAGAGAGCAAGCAAGGAGATTCAAAGACACAAGCATAGTCCCTAAGGCCACATCCTAGGGACCCACCTCCTCCAGTCACACCCCACCTGCCTAGGTTATCACCCAGTAAACCCATCATAATGGATTTATCTACTGATGAGATTACAACCCTCATGACTTAATTATATAAACTCTGAACATTAATACATGAGCTCTTCAGGGGACATTCTATATCTAGTCCTAACAGTACCTGAACCACCCAAGGTGAAGGTCTATTAGCTACACTATAAAGGATTATCAGTGGAGTAGAAATATACTTCCCCATGCTTACTGCCTATACTACTTAGATCCACTTGTTATTTCCACCTATTCTACTCTAGGTAATATACAGACAAATTAATTCTTCTTAATGTTAAACTTTTACTTTGCATTTGATGTAGTCGAAATGGACCAAATTGGTTTTTTTTCTGAAATCAGAGATGACATGATTAAAATAAATAGTAAAAAAAATTCTGTACAAAAAATAGATACTGTTAACATAAATGATTAGCTAATGAATATCTTGAACTATTTGAATTAACATAGGAGTTTAACATATTTATGGTTTTAAACTTTCCCTATACCTTAAAGTCATGAAAAGCTTAATAAATTTTTAACAACAACAACAACAAAATAAATAGTACCATAGCAAATATTTAAAAATTTTTCTTGGTAATTTTTAAATAATCATTAAATTAACATATCTAAAAAATCTAAGAAAATACAATATATTTTTACCAGAGACCATTTTCAGAAGAAAATCTTCAGAAAATTTTTTCAATATAGGATTTATAGATATGAATTCTCTGAATAAATAGAAATTTCAATAAATTGGAATTTCCTCTTCCTTGTCATTCACTGACATTTTATATCAAACATTAGTTCGTTATAATGCTTCTTTCACATGTAATATTCTATTTGTCTCTAACTTTTTCTAAAACACTCAAAATGTGGCAAGCAATTAGAGTGGGAAGTTGGGAGTAATTTATCTCACTTATGTTTTTTCTTAAAACAATTCTGAGATGGTGATCGTTAAAAAGGTGAAGAAACCCCCCAATAGAGAGTGAATTGCAATGCCAGTGGCATTTGCTTTTCTTAGTAAACTATGTTAATCAAGCTGGAGTTTATGTTAAATTAGTAACTTCAGTTCTTTCAAGGTAACTTAAACATCAGCGATTGTAATTTGTTTGCATTTGTTAAGCTCAGAAGTTTAAACTATGACAATCTTTTGCACATTGTAAGTGAAAATTTTCCTTATTTATTGAACTGCTTGTTTAATACATAAAAAAGTCCCAACTCCATCTTTTCCTCTCTTTCCTGGCATTTGTGTAAACTAGGAAGAGAAGTCAGGTGCTCTCAGGCACTAGCAGAAGTACAAACCACACAAGCAGTGGCCAGTGGGCGAAACCTCATCTGGGCCTCTTCCCTAACCACAATAAAAGCCAAAGCTAATTGTTCCTCCTAGGTCTCTACCACCACATTAAGACATTGTGGGATGGTGACCTGTTTTTTCCAGAATTTTTCATGGAATGAGTTAAACACATTTTTCTGGCACTCCTCAAAGTTTGTGTATTGTCATCAATCTCACATATAACCTACTATTTGGAAGAAAATCCAAAGGCATTATGATCACAAAACAATGTGCTTTTATTTTATCTATAAAAGCAAGTGTCTAAACTCGTTGTGATGGTACATGCCTGTAATCCCAGTACTTGGAAGGCTGAGACAAGAGGATCAAGGAACACAGATTCAAGGACAGTTTCAGCAACATAGTTAGACTCACCAACCTAGGGAGACCCTGTTTCAATATAAAAAAAATAATACGGCGGGGCATGTAGCTCAGAGATAGAATGTCTTTGGGTTCAATCCCCAGTACCACACACACACACAAAGCAAATGTCTAATATTAAAATAATCCCCAGCTTGAGTGTACTCTTTGTCTCTCAGAATACACATACACGGTGTCTCCAAATCCTATATTCATTATGTCTTAACAATATCAAGTTTTACTTACCAGCTTGTACAACCTATGTAAACTACTATTTGTAGACATCAAAATGTGAAGGGAATAAGCATGGTATTAAATTATTAACATGGTATATAATTAATATCAAGTTTTAAGTAGGTTAAAAATGACTACCACTTAATTCTAGTACTTCTTTTGCCCAAGTTAGATCATATAGTATCTGACCTAGAAAAAAATGGATTTCTTATAAAAAATATGCCACCTAGGTGCAATTCTTTTGGATAAATTGATCTTAAGTTAATGCCTTACTCCTAGTGTGATGTTATATTTTGTTGTCTGAAATGGGACACTTTTGATACTGAGAGGAATTATTGTTAACTATCATGCCAAGATAAACTAGGACTACTTCTGAATAACATAAATTCACAGGATATATAGTAACAGGAAATGTCTGTAAATAGTAATATAAGAGAGTTAACATATAATCAGGTGAAATAAAGCATTCCAAATCACCCAGTTTGTGGAGGTAGATACAGTACTGAAACCCAGATCTGCTCAATTCCAAATTTTTTCCAGGGGTGTCTGGCTGGAGACATAAAATCACTTAGGAGGCTGTCAAGATATTGCATAGGAAAAGGACTATAGCAACAGTTAAGTGTAGTAGGGATAAAGATGAAGAGAAGTTGGCAGATCTCAGAATATTAAAATTTAGCTTTGATAGTGTTAGGTAGCTAGATAGGAAATAAACAGGGAAGGAAAAGAGGACAGAGAGAAACCTTCCCAAAAAGGACAGGAATTGCCCCGCCCAGCTATGGTCAGAGACTTCCAGCCTGTTACATTGCAGCCTTAAGATTTCTCACATGAGGAGCTGGGTGTGGTGGTGCACGCTTTTAATCCCAGTACTTGGGAGGCTGAGACAAGAGGATCTGGGTTCAAGGCTGGCCTCAGCTACTTAGTGAGGCCCTCCGCAACTTCATGAGACCCAGTTTCAAAATAAAGGATAAAAAATAGGGCCGGGGGTGTAGCTCGGAGGTAGCAGGCCCCTGGGATCAATCCCCAGTACTGCAAAAAAAAAAAAAAAAAATTCCCACATTAGCAATCATCAGTCATATTAAGGTGTGGCGTGAAACCCAAATTACTATACATAAAAAGGGGTGCAATTTCTAGACATTATAAAAGGCCCACCATGAGGCAGGTGACTTTCTCTTTTTGGTTCTCTCCTTTACTCAGCTCCTAGATTAATCATCTCTGTGACCCTCTTGTGGAATTTATCCAATAAAGCTTTTTTCATGCCTACCCTATCTGCATCCTCTGGATGAAATCTTTCTTTTGGAGAGAGGAGAACCGAGGAAAAACTCACGGCCCTATAACAATAGGATATTACAACTGTTGGATAAGGAAAAAAAGGAGGCCAGGATCCCATTCATGTTTCCTTCCTGGTCAGATAATTTGAAGATAATATAATGCTATGATGCAATCACAGAAGATATATATTTGGGAGGAATGGCAAGATTATTTCAAATGTAGACAGATTGAAGATGTACATATAATTGCAATATAAAATGAGAAGTTAACTGAAATTTGATAAATGGAACTGGTATATCAATTATTTTCTGTTAAATTTTGTCAAGTTACTTAATTTTTCTATACTTCACTATTCTCATCTACAAACTAGAAATAAAAAGTAATTCCATGTTTAGTTTAATACACACAGAGATGAATGGACAATAGACATATTGACATACGTGTACAAACTGTTTAGTATATGTTCAATTATTTTTTATGATCTGTCAAGAAGGCGTAGAAGCACTTGTATTCCAGGCGCAATGCGCACATCCTCCAGTTAGATCTTGACTTCACATTCCACTTTCCAACAAGAAGACTCAACCTTCTTGGAATAACATGATTTTAGAGCAAAGGAAAATACAGGAAAAGCCTGGAGTATCATCTAAAGCCAGAAATCAAGGAAATGGTCAAAAAACTGAAAGGATAGGACATGCCAAAAAGGCACAGGTATGAGACTGAAACAGCTTCAAATAACCAAAACTGAAGTGATTTGAGCCAAAAAACTAAATAGCATAGTATTGGGTTAAAACACAACTATTAAATAAGCACACAAAGGTTCATGTTAATAAAACAAATAAATCTGTAGGCAAGGGCAAATCTCCCTTATAGAAAAAAATCAAAACAATGAAAATTAATACTCCCTCCACAAGGTGAGTCTTAATTTGTTCCACTTATTTGGGGACTTGACTTAGTGACTCACATCCAAAGCTAAGCGTCTGGAAGGGGATCCAGGTTCATTTACAAATGCAGAAAGCTGGCAAATGTTGACTTAATCAAATGATGTAGGTTATCATCAATGATGTCATATAAATATCACATATCCTCTGATATGTGACAAGAAGGGCATTTCATTTGTGTCATACACATCCTTCAAAGCCATTATCCTAAATCTAGTCATGAGTGAAAAACATTGACCAGCCCAAATTGAGAGACATTCAACATAGCACTGCACTAATACCCTTTAGAACTCTCGATGTCATAAGCAAGCAAGCACCAAACAAAAAGAAACAAGGAAACTCTTGGATCAGAAAAGACTAAGGAGATACGACATTCACTGTGGTTCTTTGGACATGATCCCAGAACAGAAGAAGGACATCAGTGTAAAACTGCTGAATCCTTAGGTTTATCTCAGAGTAATGTACATTTGTTTTCTTCATTTTGATGAATGCTTTGTTTTCTTTTAATGCAAGCGAGTGACATTTAGTGTTTCAGGGTATGAGGTGTAGAAGAATTCTTTGTCTATTTTTGTAACTTATTTATAAACTTGAAATTATTTCTAAGTATAAAGTTCATTAAAACAATTAAAATAATGCCTACTCCATAAGGTTCTGTGTAATGTGACAAACTGGAGACTCTTAACAATTTTTTTTTTGTGATACCGGGGATTGAACCCAGGGGCGTTCTACCTCTGCGCTACACCCCCAGCCCTATTTTTTGTACTTTATTTTGAAACCGGGTCTCACGAAGTTGCGGAGGGCCTCACTAGGTAGAGAGAGAGAGAGAGAGAGAGAGAGAGAGAGAGAGAGCGCTGAGGCTGAGGCTGGCCGCGAACCCGGATCCTCCGGTCTCCGCCTCCCAAAGTACTG